>PVIC010059206.1:0-10182 GCA_004025085.1 Thryonomys swinderianus | reverse complement strand
GAGAAACACACACACACACACACACACACACACACACACACACACACACACACACACACACAGTCTCACTATGTCGGTCAGGCTGTCCTTGAACTCACTATGTAATCAGAGATGGCCTCAACCTCACAGCAATCTTTCTGCCTCACTTTCCTGAGTATTGGGATTCCTGGCATGTACCACTACACATGACATATTGCTTAAATTTTTAGAGAGATCGGTCTAATTGCAAGGTAGAGAATCATTTATAAGGGAGAAAGAGTGAAACGTGAGACCCCAGTTAGGAGACAAAACCAGTTAGCCTTCCTAGATGACCACTTTGAAATGAATAGTTGAGTCTTATCAAAATATATATCAGAATTGTACAGTCTTTCTCTTTTGTTCATTGTTTACAGCAGTTTTACTATCATGAATTGAAATATGATTTTCTCTGCACTGACCCACAGTAGGGTTTGCTGAGATTCTCCAGTATGTGGCTTGAATCTTTCATTAGCTTGAAAAACCATTGATTATTACTTTTTCATGTATTGCTTGATTCATTGTCTCTCTTTTTTTCCTCTGGTTATTCAGTTACATACTATGAGTCCTTTTCATAGCATCACATCTTTCTCCTATGCTTTTTTCTTTACTTTATATTCTTTAATTACTCTAGGCCTTGGTATAGGTATTTTCTTTGCTCTCTTCCAGTTCACAAGTTTTCTCTTTAGCTATACCTTGTCTGCTGTTAAGTCCACTTATTGAACTATTAATTTCAGTTATTGTATATGTCAGTTCTATAATTTCACTTCAGTTTATTTTGTGGCTTCCACATCTATGGTGAAATTGTCTTGTCATTTAACTTTTTTACCTTTTATTTTGTTTTTTGGAGACAGGGTCTCCCTCTAGGTCACTTGAACTCACTGTGTAGTCCAGGCTGGCTTCAAACTGGTGATGATCTTCCTGCCTCAGCCTGCTGAGTGCTGGGACTATACACGTGCACCATCACACCTGGCTGTAATTTTTTGAACATATTAGTCATAGCTATTTTATGGTCTGTGTTTGATAATTTCCATATCTGGCTCTCCTATGGGTCTGTTTCTGTTCCCTGATTTTTATTTTGTCAATTCTTATATTTTTTAAGGATAGTGATTTGGGGGGCCCGGGATTTAGCTCACGTGGTACTGCGCCTACCTTGGAAGCAAAAGGGCACAAGTTTGATCCCCAGTACCACACACACACATACACACACACACACACACACACACAAAAGGATAGTGGTTTTGTAATCATTGTATTTTTTAAAAACTGTAGAGATGACCTGAGGTTCTAGATGATGTTATCTTCCTGTATTTCTTATTTTTTTTAATTTTTAAAATTTTTGAGACAAGAGTCTCACTAAGTCACTAAACTGCCCAGTCTAGACTTGTATTTGTGATCCATTTACTTCAGCTTTCAAGAGTGCTGGGATTATAGCATGCACCACTATGACTGGCTCCAAAAAGGCAGTTTTAAGGAACTAAAGGACAAACACCTGAAATAATTGTTAAATTAGGAAGTATATTGTTTCAAGAGATTTGGACAAATTACTCCTGGAGATAGGTGAGGAGTCCCCAGTTACAAATATAATTCAGTGTCTCAGTGCATTGACAAATGAAGATTAAGGTGAGTTTTAATTTTTTTCAGGAAACAATATACTAGAATGATGTTTAATGTACCAGATGCTGATGGATTCAAATCCACGCCTATTATATATGTTAAAAGAATAATGAAACAGATTCAGAAAATTGACTTCACTGTTCTTGAGTACCCTAGTTGGGCATTGATTTTTTTACAAATTTTGGGTCGGAGACTTAGCTCAGTGTTTCTGGCACCTAGGAAGTGCAAGGTTGCGAGTTCGATCCCAATAAGCACATACAACAATATCAGGCATGGTGACTCACGCCCACTAGCAATCAGTACCACTTACCACAGTGCCAGTTGTGGTGGCTCACACCTATAATCCGAGCACTCAGGAAGCAGGAGGATTGCTGAGTTCGAGGCTTGTCTGGGCTACATAGTGAGCTCAGGGCCAGCCTGAACTACAAAGCAAGACCCTGTCTCAAAAAAAAAAAAAAAAATGTTATCACTTAACATGTTTTTTTTTTTTTTTTTTTTTTTTGAGACAGGGTCTCGCTTTGTAGTTCAGGCTGGCTCTGAGCTCACTATGTAGCCCAGGCAAGCCTCGAACTCAGCAATCCTCCTGTCTCTGCCTCCCAAGTGCTGGGATTACAGGCGTGAGCCACCACGCCCGGCAAGTGATAACATTTTTGTTGAGATATAGTTTTGTTGAGATATCAGTTTTGTTGAGATATAGTTCATATGCTATATAATTCATGTCCAATTCTTTGGTTTTTGACATATAACAGATATGTGCAACTGTTATCACAGTTGATTTTATAACATTTTCCTCTCCTGAAAAAGAAAACTGTAGACATTAACTATCACTCTACTATCTCTCCACCCACTCCCACCCCAAGCAACTATGAATGAGTGGTTGAATGAATTTTCTTTTGTGTAGCACTGGGGATTGAGTGCCAAGAGCATGCTGAGTTACATGCTACATCCCAGCAATTTTTTATCCCAGCCTTTTAAAAATTAATTAACTAATTAAATAATTAATTTCGAATGAGGATCTCACTCAGTTGACCAGGCTGGCCTTGAATTTGTGATTCTCCTTCCTTGGCCTCTCTAGTAGCTGGGATTACAGGCATGTGTTACCATGACTGACTCTTTTGCTCATTTTTGAATTGTTATTTATCTTTTATACTCTAGATCCAAATGTCTTATTAGATATATGATTTGCAAATATTTGATGTCTCCCTGTTTATGTCTTTTTCTCATAGTAATACTGGAAATTGAACCTACCCACTAATAAAGTACTTAATGTAATCTCTAGTCCTTTCCATTTGGAGACAAGATCTTGCTAAATTGCTCATATTAGCCTTACATTGGCAATCCTCCTGCCTCAGCCTCTCAGGTAACTAGGATTATAGGCATGCACCACACTGTGCCCAGAGATTCCATTTCTTTTTTTTTTTTTTTTTTTTTTTTGAGACAGGGTCTTGCTTTGTAGCTCAGGCTGGCTCTGAGCTCACTATGTAGCCCAGGCAAGCCTTGAACTCAGCCATCCTCCTATCTCTGCCTCCTGAGTGCTGGGATTACAGGCCTGAGCCACCAGGCCCGGCACTGTGGTATGCGGCATTGATTGCTGGTGGGCGTGAGCCTCCATGCCCAATATTGTATGTGGTTACCAGGGACTGAACTCAGGACCTTATGCTTGCCAGGCAGGCGCCGGAACCACTGAGCTAACCCTCCGGCCCGAGATTCCATTTCTTGATAGTGTTCTTTGAGATACAGTTAAGTTTTTAATTTAAATGAAATCTAGCTTATCTATTTTTTATTTATTTTGTGCTTTTATTGTTATGTCCAAGAAATCATTGCAAACTCCAAGATCATGAAACCTTTCGCTTATGTTTTCTTCCCTTCTCCCTCTCCCTTTCCCCTCCCTCTCCCCTTCCTGCGTCCCCCCTCCTCCCCTTCCTCCTCCACCTCCTCCTCAAGGTCTCACTTTGTAGTTCAGGCTGGCCCTGAGCTTACTGTTGAGCCCAGGCAAACCTCGATCTCACAGCCTCTGCCTCACAAGTGCTGGGATAACAGGTGTGAGCCAGCACTCCTGGCAGACACAGGAACCACTGACCTAAATCCCTGGTCCTTGCTTATGATTTCTTTTAGGAGTTTTATAACTTTTGGTGTTTGTTCTATTTTGGCTTAATTTTTTACATTTGATTTAAGATAAGGTCTACTTTTATTTTGTGTGTATGATTACTCAATTACCCAGCAGCATTAGTTAAAGAAATTTCTTCCTGGTCAGGGGATTTAGCTCAGTGATTCTGGCATCTGCCTCACAAACTCAAGGCCCCTAGTTGATTTCTGGTGGAGGCTCATGCCTGTAGTCCCAGCAGTGAGGAGGCAGAGGCAGGAGGATTGTTGTGAATTCGAGGCTAGCCTGGGGTACATAGTGAGCTCAGGGCCAGCCTGAACTACAGAGTGAGTCTCTGTCTCCAAAAAAAGACTTCTTTCCCAATTGAAGCCTCTTTATACCTTTCTCAAACATTAATCATAGGCATATGGGTTCGTTTTGGAATCCAATGCTATTTTCTGGAAGGGATAGTTGATAAATAGATAAATAAATAGATAGATAAATTTTATGCCTGTACCACATTGTCCTAACTACTATTTCCTTGTAATATATTTTAAAATTTAGTGTGACTCCTCCAACTTTGTTCTTTTTCAAGTTGTTTTGACCATCCTGGATCCCTTAGAGTCACATGGATTTTAGTTTGTAAGTCTCTATGAGGAAATCAACTGTGATGTTTGTAGGTATTGTCTATTTGTATATAAATTTGAGAAATATTGGCACTATAACAACATTATGATATCACTTCAGGTATCAATCCATTTATTTAGATATTTAATTTATTTCAACATTGTTTTGTAGCTTTTGGTTACAGAATCATATGTTTTGGCTAAATTTGTTTCTAAATATTTTACTTCATTTGATGTTTTTGTAAATAGAGTTGTTTTCTTAATCTTACCTTTGTACTGTTTATTGTAACTCCTGAAAATACAATCGAATTTTATATATTGATATTTTAACTGCATTCTTACTGAACTTATTCTAAGGATTTTAGTGTATTCCTTAGGATTTATATGCAAGAGCCTCTTACCTGTGGATAGTTTTTACTTTTTTCTTTCCACTATGGATTCCTTTTATTTTTCTTGCCTAATCACTTTGGTTAGAATATCAGTCTAGTGTTGAGCATGGATAATTAGAACAGCATCCCTTGTCTTGTTTATGATTTTAGGAGGAAGTGTTTAGTCATTTATTGTGGAATATGAGGTCAGCTGTGTACTTGATACTGCTATGGTTTGGGTCTAGATGTGCCCGCAACACCTCATGCAATCATAGGTGACTTTTTCAGAGTTAGCTGAATCTAGAGTGTATGATGTTGAGATTAAGGGCATGTGAAGACTAAATCAATACACTGATTGGTTTAGCACTACTCTAAGGTTAAAGGAGCAGAAAGATGATATTAAAGTTCCTTTTTACTTTTGTTGTCTTTTGCTGCCATTAACTGTTGCCCCTCTGTCATGTGCCACCCTACCTTGCTGATTATGGATTGAAATCTCTGCAAACTGTGACCCTTTCCTCTTTAACTTTGGATGTGGGATCTTTTGTCTCAGCAGCCAGAAAAGTAACTAAGACAGATGCTCAGTATTAAATTGAAGGAATTGTAATTTATTCCCTTATCCTTTCTTTTAGTATTTTTGTCATGAAAACCATTTGCTTTTTTTAGGTATGCTTGCTTTGTCTATTGAGAGGATCAGTTTTTTTTTTTTTTTTTGCTTTTGAGACAGGGTCTCACTTTGTAGTTCAGGCTGGCCCTGAGCTCACTATGGTGCCCAGGCAAGCCACCGTGAACTCAGCAATCCTCCTGTCTCTGCCTCCCGAGTGCTGGGATTACAGGCGTGAGCCACCACATCCGGCATTGTGGTATGCGGTGTTGATTGTTGGTGGGCATGTCTCCACACCCAGCATTATATGTGGTCACTGGGGATCGAACTCGGGACCTTGCGCTTGTGAGGCAGGCGCCGGAACCACTGAGCTAACCCTCCGGCCCTGAGAGGATCAGTTTTTAAAAATCTATTGATATGATGTATTGCATTAATTGATTTTCAGATGCAAAACCAACTTTGCATTTTTGGGATAAATCCCACTTGGTGATATGTTCTCTATATATGCACTGGAAAGTTTACCAGTATTTTAAATATAGTGATATATTTGTTTTTAAAAAAGGGAATTCATTTTGGAAGAATCTAGATCCTGAGTATGTAGTGCCAAACAGAAGGAACAACAAAATCAGTATGAACAATGGAATAAGCCAGAATATGGAAGCGGTAAAGATAATTCTCAAGTCTGCCTGTCTGTTGGTAAGATAGTATATTGCCAAATTGGAGAGTTGCATTATAGTTCACCTAAAAGTTAACGTTGTATTGTATTTTGCTTAGGAATATGACATAACTGATATAAAGACATTCTTACATTAGCTTGTAGTTATTGCTCCAGTAGTAATGGGTTGTCCTGAGCACCCATGACTAATGGGCAAACTGCAAATTGGTTTCATTGCCTCCACTTTGGAAGGCCTCTCACTTGTACTAGATAACTCCAGCAGTTCACTGTGTAAAGAAATGCATGGTACTGGATTGGGACTGTCAAACCAAGAACTTTCCCTTGATTCATAAGGCGATAGCAAGAATCAGTTCATGTCATGATTGAAGCTGTGCTTCACTGGCACTAAAATACTGAGAGATTAAGCATCCAGGAAAGAGAATGAAAATCTCACAGAGGTGAGATGTATTCTTCAGGATTCAGAAGTTGAATCTCATGATCAAGGAAAAGGAAACATTGCAAAACTTTAAGCCAAGGTGACCAAGGAAATGTTATTTCCAAAGTCAGGGTTGGACCAGAGGGAAGGTGATGACTTTGGCATTATAGGAGTTGAGAATTAACTTGGAAAATTCCTCCAAATTTCCATAATCATCACATGTGTATAGTTGAAAGCAAAGTAGCCAAAGCTGATAAACATTTATAAAAAGATTCAGGGGCTATTTAATCTGGAAAATAAAAATATTTTACAAAAAAAAAGAAAAATTAAAACAAAGACAGATTTATTTCCCTGTTATGGCTTGTGTTTAGATGTCCCCCAAAGCCTCATGCAGGGGCTTTTTCAGAGGTGGTTGGATCTAGAATATGTGACCGTGGGATTGATTCATGGTGCAATGGTAAGCTCAAGGATGCTAGGATTAAAGATGTGATTGTTACCTCCCCTAAGTGGCCTGGATAAGATATAAGGGACAGAAAGATCTTTGTTTGTCCCTCACTTATTTTGCTACCTTCTGCGTACCATGAAGTATTTTTGCTCTGTGATGCCTCTGTGCCATCCACCCTGCCTTGGAGCCAGCAAATTATGGATCGAAACCTTTTCCACTAGGTTTCACCTACTAAGGGTTCTATCACTTCCCAGTTGTTCCAAAGACTAGAAACCCAGCCTTCAATACATGGCCTTAGAGGAACATTTACATCCAAGCTCAGCTGTCTGCAGAATCTCTGCAAGGAGAGAGATTTGAGTAGTTTATCTTAACTATATTATCAGGTTTAGTTTCTCAGAAGCAACTTTTTTTTTTGAGACAAGGCCTCACTTTGCAGTGCAAGCTTCTTGCTGTGTAGTGCAAGATGTGTTAAACTCACTATGTGGCCCAGAGTGGAGTCAAACTCATGGTGATCCTCCTGTCTCTGTCCCTGAGTGCTGGGATTATAGGCATGAGTTACCACACATGGCTCCAAAGCCACATTTTTGTAAGGAATGTGTAGTCATAAATGTAACAGCCTGCAGTTCTTTTCTTTATTTAACTGACTGAAAATTCTAGTAAGGAAGATGTTTATTTTAATAGCAGCTGAAATTCAATTGCTGAAATAGGAAGATGGACTTTTTCTCCTATATTTAGTGGAAAATCAGGGTCCAAGGCTTTTAGTTCCCCCCTGAAACCAGGTATACTTAGCCCTCAGGATTTGGCCTAATTCTAACATTATTTAGAAGTCTGTTTCATTTCCCTGATGGTGAGTCACCATAGTACATTAATTTTCCAGGGTGTTGTGCTAATTATAGGTTGGTGGAGCTAATGGACTAAATCAAATGGCAACAAGTGAAAAAGTAGCATGACACTCTGGGTTCTTCTGCTTCATGCAGAGCTATTTATATCCTCACAATTGTATGGTAACTATTAATTAGTAAGCATTGCAATGACCCTTAATTTTCAAAGGTGTCCACCCTCATTTTCTAGTTAATCTTTCTCATTTCTTACTGCATTCATTTTATATGAAGGGTGGAGCTGATGAATTGCTTGCCTGAAGTCATGTCTGTGGTGAAGCCAAAATTACACTTTAAGTGGTATGAATAATAAAAATAAAATATTTGTGAAGTGCTTCACAGTTTTTAAAGGACATCCTCTTTCATTACTTCATTTACCCTTGTTAAACTCTGTAAGGTTTCCTGTTGGTTAAAGACAGAAGAGAAGACGATTCAGTTCATTTGTTTCAAGAAATCAGAATTGAGGATGTAAGGAACACAGTTTCTTATTCGGAGCTGAAGGTCTGAATTGTGGAATCTTTTTATCTAGTTTTCTTGGCCTTTGAGGATCTACAGAACAAACATCAATTTAAGAAAGTCAAGCCAAAAATTGTTCTTGCTTGAATGTTGGAATATAATCTTCAAAAAGCTGAGCTGGATCTAGAGACTGTTGTGGACCTGTATTGCAGTACACCATTATATCATTTCTTTTCTTTTGCTTTGGGTACTGGGAAACCTAGGAAGTGCTGAGCACATTCCCATCCCTTTTTTATGTTTTTATTTTGAGGCAGGATTTCCTAAATTGCCCAGGTTGACCCTTAACTTACAATTCTTTTGCCTCAGCTTGTGGAGTGACTGGGATTCTAGGCTTTGCAGTATTCTATATCTACTCACCTTTTCTTACTCAGTACCTGGACTTTTCTTGTCCCTCCTAAGTCCAGTGTTCATGTGCTACATCTGATCCTTCTAGGACCTTTTCTAACTCCACAAAGAATTGTGTAGTTGGATGAGATCTTAAAGGTTATGAAATCTAACATCACCCCTCACATAAAGAAATAGAGATTCAAGGAGGAGTTAGTTTTCAAATCTAAGCTAGTAACCAAAGTGAGGTAGAGCCCGTCAGACTTGTACACTGGTAGAAAATGAACTGGGTGATGACAATCAGATTGTCACTGCAGCAGTGTGTTTCCCAGCACAGCTGCTGAATTAACTGCGGAAAGGGCAGTTCCCTAAATGTGTTCATAAGGTCTCTTTGTCATAAGGTTTGTGGTATATGACTTTGCTTACTTGGGAATTCCTGATGCAAATTGAAAGATTGGAGACTCTGAAAAGTTCCTTGGAAAAGAATTTGTGTAAGCAAGCATTTCTCAAATAATTTCATCATTTTTCTTCCTTTAAAAAAAGCACTCATTGGGCTGGGGACTTAGCTTAGTGGTTCCAGCGTCTGCCTTACAAGTGCAAGATCCTGAGTTTGATTCCCAGTGGTGGCTCATGCCTGTAATCCCAGAATTCAGGAGGCAGAGACAGGAGGACTTGTGAATTCAGGCTAGCCTGGGCTACGTAGTGAGCTCATGGCTAGCCTGAACTACAAGGAGAGACTCTGTCTTAAAAAAAACAAAAACAAAAACAAAAAGACTGCTGGGCATGGTGGCTCACGCCTGTAATCCCAGCACTTGGGAGGCAGAGACAGGAGGATTGCTGAGTTTGAGGCTTGCCTGGGCTACATAGTGAGCTCAGGGCCAGCCTGAACTACAAAGTGAGACCCTGTCTCAAAAACAAAACAAAAACAAAAACAGAAAAACCCCTTCATAACAGCCTATGCAATGAATGTTTTTTGGTGATAATGACACAGTGATGAACAAATATATGGTATCTATTGAGATGGCGTGATCACAAGCTAGGTTCTTTGGAAGCATGTGATTTTTTTCTTCACAAGATCTTAGGAGTGGATATTATTATTCCTGCTCCACAGATGGCTTCAGGACTCTAGCTGAAGGTAACAGAAATTGAATTCAAACTTGCTTACAGGAAAAGGAATATTGGTTGGGTCATATGTGAAGCTTGGAAGATTGAAACCAACAATGTTCTTTTTTTCCATCCTGGTTCAGTCTTTACTAAATCTATTCCTTCCTTTTACAGACAGATGTGCACAGGTTAGGTTCACACTCCACTTCTCCCCCGCCACTCTGCAGCCTGAATTGTAGGTAGCCAGGACTACCTAGCAAAATCCTGGAGAGGACTTCTCATAGCTGGGCCCTCTGCTCTCCATATCTATTGCAGGATAATTGGTACCATACTTTGTTTTTTTTTTTGCTTTTTGGAGACAGGGTCTCACTTTGTAGTTCAGGCTGGCCCTGAGCTCACTATGTAGCCCAGGCAAGCCGCCGCGAACTCAGCAATCCTCCTGTCCCTGCCTCCCGAGTGCTGGGATTACAGGCATGAGCCATCACGTCCGGCATTGTGGTATGCAGTGTTGATT
>PVIC010059205.1:0-10180 GCA_004025085.1 Thryonomys swinderianus | reverse complement strand
CACCCCAGCAAAAACCCTGCCTGGTAGGGTGACCTTGGCCCCTTTCTGTCCCATCCTGGAGCTGCTGGCCTGAGGTCCTGATATGGAGAGCAATGCCTCCTCCCAAGGCCCCACTCCCAGCTCCCATATTCCACTTGCGTGTCACTGTGTGCATCCTCTGTCCTCCTCTTAGCAGGATCTGGTCCTGTGGAGTCAGAGCCAACTTGCAGTTGAGTTTAACTTCACAGTCCTTTAAGACCATCTCAAAACACAGCCACAGACTGAGATCCTGGGACCAAAGTCAATCAACAAACATTTCAGGAGAACAGCTCGGCCCACCAGAAAGACCAGTTCTCCTTGGGGCACAGCCCAAGAATGAGGGACCCAGCTGGCCACAGACCCCATGGTCATTCATTGTTATCATTAACAATATTCACTTAATATTGATGCATGCATATAATCTATGTAGTGCTTGCTATAGTATATGCATGCATATAGTCATAGCAGGCCATCTACTTGCCAAAACAAACAATGGAACCAAGTGCGTTAGTTATTGACCATCTAGTTATGATCTTCTGATGACAATCATTACTGGTTTAGCAGGCAGCATGCATTTCAATGAATAGCATCAGTTGTGCATGACACACAAATGACGGTTACTCTTCATGTGAGTGAGGACCCACTGGGAGGAGCGGAGTTGCATGAGATGTGGGGGCTGCCTCCCCAGGGTGGCATCGGGAGGCACCAGAAGAGCACCCATGTGTCCACGTGTAATGATCCTCACCCTCACGTGGAGCAGCCACTGGAGCATGTGTGTGCTGCTGTAGGAACACTCACCAGCACAGCAGTCACTATGCCAGCTAGGCTCACCCAGGGCATGGTCACTCCTGATTACCCCACACAGAATGCCTAGGGGAAGCGACCACCATGTGTCTGCATGTTCAGTGGCGAGGATGATCGCTCAGACAGACACTGAGATGAGAAGTATTGACAGTAACTGAGTACTCTCAGGACAGGACAGTCACATGGAAATGCTGAGGAATGCATCATTAATAATTATTATTATTGAGCTGGGTGTTATTTAAATAAGTGACAGGGATGCAAAAATTACTATTTATTAATGACAATAGTTACCCCTGAACATTCATTTAAATAAACATGAGCTCATGTGTTAGTTATGAAGGGTTAGCATTTACAACTCAGATAATTGATGCATGGGGTGGACTCTGTGCACTAGTAATAATTGCCCAAGGGGACTCAAATAACAGCTATGTTCAAGAAGCAGGTTCAATTTTCTACTCGAACACAATGACTACCCTTGCATATCACATGTCATCTAATCTCACTTACATAACTCTGATGCTGGCATAGAGGTTGTGCCTGCTACCTTTCCAAATCCATTTCTTATTTTGCAAAGCAATGAGCCCCTTGTTGACATTCTAGCTGTAACAAATCATCCCCAGATCTCAATCCCTATGAGATTACAGGATTCTTTGCCATGGTATTCAGGATCAACAAATTGGCCATTTTTATCAAACCATCATCATCCTAATTATAGAGGAACCACAAATACTTGGGGTTAACAATAACAATAACACAAATTTAAACAAAATATCTAAGAAAAACTCAATGTAGATTTCCGGTTTTTGCCTAGCACCATGACAAACATCTTTTGTTGAGACATCAGTTTTTCAAATGTGGGATTCATTTCTAAAAGTTATTCAATCAATAGCACTTTAATTTTTGCCAGCATTCTGATAGACTGTATGGCACTCCGTTCTTCATAGTTGATGTACAGTACTTTTGAACATACCTTTCACCGTTTGTTCATTAATAAACAATAGGTTTTCCTTCGTGTGTGTGTGTGTGTGTGTATGTATATAGAGACAGACATATATATGGATATGGATATCACACACAAACACACTCATACACACACAGATCTATATTTAAAGAGAGATTTATATTAGAATGAATCACTCTGGAGAAAGCATTGTTCTCTTTTTTAATTGAATACTTGTAGAATTTATAAACATCTCATGATCACACATACGATTGGGAAATTTGTAGCAATATATGACACACTTCAATTCTCATATTTTCACATATCCCTTCCCACCCACATATCCCCACCACACACACACACACACACACACACATATATATATATATATATATATATGATCTTTTATTTTCCTTCAAATTCATATTTACTCCTTCCCCTCATTACATCCCCTCACCAAATTTCCATTGGCAATTTCTCATTCTACAAAAATTATCATACTTTGTAGTGCTCATTTGCATTTACAGGTGCTCCTATCAAGGAGAAGATCCCATATTTGCATATCTATGATGTCTATATTTCACGCCTTAGCGGGTCCTTGCGGTATATACATTTACACATAAATGAATCAATTTTGTCATTCGATATGGCAGAATAATACTGCATTCTATTAAAAAATGAAAAAAAAATACATTGTCTGTATCCACTCTCCAGTTGATGATCATTCGGATTCTTTCCACGATGGAGCTTTCACGACCTGAGTTGCTATAAACAAGGGTGTACATCTGTCTTTCCAATGTGTTCTTTAAATTCTTTTAGGTTTATTCCTAGCAGAGGGATAGCAGGGTTGAATGGGATCCCTAGCCCTAGGTTTCTGAGGAATCTCCACACTGATCTTCCCAATGTTTGCACAAGTCTACAATCCCACCAGCAGTGGAGAAGTGTTCCTTTTTCCCCACAGCCTCGCCAGCATTTACCCTTTGTTGATTTTGTACTTGCGGCCATTCTTTGTGGAGGGAGATGAAATCTCAGTGTTGTTTTCATTTGCATCTCTCAATTGACCAGTGATGTTGAACATTTCTTCATGTGTTTCTTGGCTGCTTTGACTTCTGCCTCTGAGAAGTGTCTGTCCATTTCAGATGCCCATTTTTGAATTGGGTCTCTTAAACTGGGGGAGGCTGAGCTCTTTAAGTTTTTTATATATTCTAGATAAGAGCCCTCTGATGAAGAGCTGGTAAAGATATTTTCCCAAGTTTCTCATTGTCTTTTAGCAGGGCCAGTAACTTCTTTGGCTGTGCAGAAGCTTTTCCATAGGATGAGATCCCATTGGTTGATTGTTTCTGCTAGTACTTATGCTACAGTTTTTATTCATAAAGTCTCTGCCTAAGCCAAAGTCTCCAAGAGTTTTACCTAATCTGTTTTCCAGCAGGATTATTGTTTTGTTTTAATGTTTAAATCTCATAACCATTGTGAGTTTAGTTTTGTGCATGGTGAAAGAGATAGGTCGAACATCAGCTTTTGGCAGGTTTAAGCTTAGGTTTTCCAGCAGTATTTGTTAAAGAAACTGTCTTTTCTCCATTGAGGATGTTTGGCTCCTTTGTCAAAGATAAGGTGTCTTAGTGTACCTGGGGTTGTGTCTGAATCTTCCAATCTATTCTACTGGTCCTCGGGTCTGTTACTTTGCCAGTACCACACAGATCTTATCACAGTGGCTGTAGAGTACGGTTTTCAATTGGGGAATGTAAGACCCCTGCCTGTTTGTGGTTGCTTAGAATTGCTTTTGCTATTCTAAGTTTATTGTGATTCCAGATAAATTTTCATATTATTTTATCGAGCTCTGTGAAGTATAGTGTTGGAATTTCAATTGCAATTGCATTAAATCTGTATAGGTGTTGTGGGAATACAGCTTTTTGATGATGCTGGTTCTCCGTACCCAGGAAAAGGGGACATTTTTCAAATTTCTGATCGTCTTTTCTATCTTGTTTTTCAGGGTCCTATAGTTTTCCAACTATAGGACTTTCATTTCATTTGTAGGATGGTTACTAGATATTTCATTTTTCTGAGTACTGTTGTGACACGGATTTACTCTCCAATTTCTCTTTCAGTGAGTCTGTGGTTTGTGTAAGCAAAGGCTGTTGATTGTTGAGCTTTAACCCTGTATCCAGCAACACTACCAAATCTGGTAATTAAGTCTAGCAGTCATTTGATTGAGTTTTTAGGCTCCTCTAGATAGTGTCATATCATCAGGAAATAATGCCATTTTAACTTCTTCCTTTCCTATTTTTATTCCTTTTATATCTTTGTCCTGCTTGATTGCTATAGCTAATGTTTCCAGCACTATATTGAACATGAGTTGTGAGAACGGGCATCCTTGCCTCGTTCCTGATCTTAGTGTAAAAGGTTTCACTTTTTGCCCATTATGTATGAGGCTGGCTGTTGGTTTCTTATAAATAGCTTGTATTAGATTGAGATATAGTCCACCAATCCTGATTCTCTGTATGCTTTTGATCATAAATTTGTTTGGAATTTTCTCAAATCCTTTTTCTGCATCTATTGAGATAATCATATGGTTTTTGTTCTTGAGTCTGTTAATGTAATGTATTACATGATTTGATTTTGCTATGTTGATCGAGAATTGCATCCCTGGGATAAATCCGACTTCATCAGGGTGTATGATTTTCTTGATAACTCTCTCTATTCTGTTTGTCAGTATTTTGTTCAGGATTTTTGTGTCAATGTCTGTGAGGGAGATTGGCCTGTAGTTTTCTTTTTTGGTGAGATCTTTTCCTGCCGTTGGAATCAAGTGAATGATTGCTTTAAGAATGATTTAGCGGGTACTGTTTCACTTTTGATTTCATTAAAGTGATTGAGAAGTACTAGCATTAACTGTTCTCTAAAATTTTTGTAGAATTCAGAATTGAAGCCGTAAGCACCATTACATTTCCAAATTCCCAGATTGATATCGGGTTGTTTAACATTCTTTTATCCTCTTCGTTCGGCTGTTGAAGTTGATGTGTGTCTCTGAATCTATCCATTTCTTCTCGATTTTGATCTTCTTGGAATTAAAATTTACGAAGTACGTGTTTATTATCTTTTGGACTTCCCTTGGATCTGGGCTGATTTTCCATTTTCATTCCTTATAGCATGGAATTGAGCTTTTTCCTTCTTTTGTTATATAAGATTGGCTAAGGGTCAGTCGATCTTATTTATCCTTTCAGAAAACCACCTCTGATTCATTGATTCATTCATTGTATTGTTTTCTTTGACTCCACTGCATTAATTGCTGCTCTGATCCTTATTACTTCCTCTGTAGTATGTGCTTTGGTTTTGTTTTACTCCACTTTTTCTAATTCTGAAGGGTTCATCATTAGATTTTTCATTTCAGTTCACTCTATTTTCCGAATGTATGCATCCACTGCTATGAATTTTCCTCACAGAAATATTTTCCTATTGTCCCATAAATTCCTGTAGGTTGTGCTGCCATTGCCTTTAGTTGTAGAAGTAGTTCAATTTATTCTTTAATATCTTTTGGGGCCCATTGCTTGGTCAACACAGTGTTGTTCAAATTTCCATGTGTTTTTGAGGCTGTGGGAATATTATTATTATTATTATTATTATTATTATTATTATTATTATTATTTTACTTTTTATTTCCTTTTGCTATTCATCTCCAGTTTCAAGGCACTATGGTCTGATAGTATGCAGGGGATAACTTCGATTCCTTTGCATTTCCTTAAACTTCTTCAATGGACTAGAATGTGATCTATTATGGAGAATGATCCATAAGCAGCTGTGTAGAAGGTGTATTCTTTTTATGTACGGTGAAAATTCTGTATGCATCTAATTAGTCCATTTGATCAAATGTTTGATTAACTCAAGTATTTTCTTATCAATTCTTTGTCCTGTTGATCTGTCAAATTGTGACAGTGGAGTATTAACATCCCCTACTAGCATTTTATTTGTGGATAACTGCCTTGTTATGTCCAGTAATGTTTGTTTTATATAATTGGGTGAGTTAGAGTTTGGTGCATATATATTTATGATTGTTATTTCTTTCTCTTGGATAGTTACCTGTACAAGAATATAGTGACCTCCTTTATATCTTTTAATAAGATTCTGTTTGCAATCTATTTGATTTGCAAACAAGATAGCAACTCCTGCTTTTCTGCAGTTTCCTGTGGCATTCTGGGTTATTTTCAAACCTTGTATTTTCAGTCTATGGGTTTCCCTCTGAATTAGGTGTGTTTCCTTTATGCAGCAGATTGTAGGGCCTTGCTTCTTGAACCGATCTGCTAGTCTTTGTCTTTTAATTGGCCAATTGAGTCCATGGTCATTAACGGTTATGACTGATATGGACATATTGAGAGCTGCCATGTTTCCCTGTTCTTGGTTCTTTCCTCTTTGCTTTTCCTCTTTTCTATTTAGTTTCATGTTTGTCCCAACATATGCATTTTTTGGATCTCGTGGGTATGCAATATTCTTTACTTTTCTTTTTTTTCCCCCAAAATATTCTTTAGGATGATTTGGAGGGCAGTTCCGTATTTGTGAAGTTTCTCAGGTTTTTTTTTTTATCATGGAAGTATCGCATTTCCCAGTCTATTCTGAAACATAGTTTTGTAGGATACGACAGTCTAGGTTGCAGGTTGTTTTCCTGCAAAACTTGAAATACTTCTCTCCACACTCCTCTTCCATTGAATGTTTGTGTTGAAACATCTTCTGTGATTCTAATAGGATTCCCTTTGTATGTGATTTTTCTTCCTTTGTCTCACTGCTTTCAGTACTTCATTCTTTAGTTATACATCTGGAACCTTGCTAATTATATGTCTAGGTGTAGATGTTTTTATGTCACAACATTTTGGAGTGAGGTAGGTATCAGTTATCTGTATTACTATTTCTTTTCCTCTGAAGTTTTCTGTTGTTATCTCTGACAATAGTTTTTTTTATGTCTTTTACACTGTATCCTGCTTACTCAGTGACTCCAATATATTATTTTCTTTGAGTCATCTAGAAGCTGATGAATTGATTTATCATGGTCCCTTGCTCTTTTCCATAGATTATATCTTTCCTGCTCATTGCCTGCTATGCTGTCCTCTTGGTCTGAGATAAGCTTCTCTGCTTCATTCATCCTACTTCTCAAGATTTTATTCTCCTTCAACATTCCCTGGAGCTCTGCTTGAAGCTGTTTAAAGGCTCAATTGCTTCTGCTATCTTGGATTCTATCATCTTGCTGTTCTGTTCTTTAATGATGTCTTTTACTGTGGACAGTATCCCTGTTTGATCTCAGAGATGAGTTCTGATTTAAATTTTACTAGATCCATTTTAATTAATATCTGCAAGAGTCCTGCAGTTTGCCCTGTTTCTCTTTTCTCTGAATTTCCCTGTGGTGCTGATCTTTGTGTCTGCTTTTTGTGTGCATTTTCTCATTTCTACTATTTCATTGTTACTAATTGTCTGCTATGCCTGAGGACAGGGTAATGTTGTTGCAGTTCTCTTTCTATGATCTGGTGCCCTTTGGATGTGGCACTTTCCTGGGGGCTACTCCTTGTATCTGTAATGACCTTTACAATTTCTTAGTTCTGCCACTTAATGAAAGGTATTTGAGCAGAACAATCACATCATGTTTGTTACCATAATTCAATATATGCCAATATCAGTATTAAACACAATAAATGACAGTAAAAGTTTTGTTAAATTCTATTCTGAAGACTTTGTGCTTATGGGTTAACTCTATATCCATATGCCAGAATTTAGAATTAAACAGCAATGTGTATATAACATGTAGATCATTAATGCACACCCCGTAACCTTTGGGAATAATAGGTCACTGTGGAATCAGGGAGGTAGGGCGACAGGCAGAGAATGCAATAGTGTTAGCACATATTTTTTTATTATTTTTGAGACATTTTTCTCACTTTGTACTTCAGGTTGGCCCTGAGCTCTCTGTAGAGCTCAGGCAAGCCTCAAACTCAGCCCTCCTCATGTCTCTGCTTCCGGAGTGTTGGTATTACAGGCATGAGCAGGTTTAGCAGATTTTTGAAGATCATCTATATATTAGAACCTCATATATGGCAGTGTGTAACCGAGTATAAAAATGAATACATACAACAGTACTAACTGCATGCTGTAAGACCATTGGAGACTTTGCACACCTTCTTATAATATTACAGAAGAAGAAAGAGGGCAGCTTAAGATTCTTTTACTTCTGGGTTTTGCTTCTGACAGGAAGATAGGAGAGGGTGTGGGGACAAGTGTTGAATAGAGGGATCTAGGAGTTGATGGCAAAATAGGAGCTAGATTCCCCCTTTATTATCTTGACTGTTCTCTCGGAGCAGCTCCAGGAGCATGACTCCTGTGGAGGGATGCAGGCAAAAGCTCCAGCTCCTCTCGGCCCTGGGTCCTCACAAGGCCAGTCTGGGGTGTTTTGGGGTGGGCCAGAGGCCCTCATTAATCCATAGTGTGGATGGCTCCCGGTGTCCTCCTACCTGATTACTCACTGCACGGCTCCAGAGTACATTGTGCCTGTTGGCAGACTTCAGTCCTCTGCCACCGATGGAAACAGAATTGGACCTAGAACCTGAGTCTGCACTGCTCTGGGATACAGAGGTCTGGTGGGAGGCCCTTGCTCCTCCAGGGTGTGAAATGGAATAGTGACGGTAGTCCAGTCTGTGCCGCTTGGGGAACAGTCGGCTGCTGGGCAGCCCTTAGTCAGCCAGAAACGGAAGGGTGTCCGGTAGCCCAGACTGCACCACTCCGGGATACATTGGGCCATTTAGCAGCCCTCAGTCTGCCAGAAAGGGCTGGTGCCCGGTAGCCATGTCCACGCCACTCTGGGATACAGTGGGCCTGTGTACAGCTCAGTCCGCCAGAAACGGATGACAACCCTAGCCAAGTCCATGCTGCACCAGGATACAGGGGGCTAGTTAGTGGCCCTCAGTTCACTGCAACGGGGAATGGATGGGGCCCAGTTCAGATGAATTTTTCTATAATTTTCTCTAGCTATGGGAAGTATACCATCAGACTTTCAATTGGAATTGCATTGAATCTCTATAGTATTTTGGGGGGTAGAGCCTTTTGGGGATATTGTTTCTCCCTTCCCAGGTAAAAGGGACTTTTTAACCACCTTTTGTATCTTGTTTTTCAGAGTCCTATGGTTTTCAGAGTAGAGGTCTTCCACTTCCTTTGTTACGCTGACTTCTAAATATTTCCATTTTCTAGGTGGTATAGTGAAACAAATTGACCCCACAATTTAACCCTCAGTGAGTCTGTTTGTGTAGAGAAAGGCTGTTGATTTTTGAGCATTAACCCTGTATCCAGTAACACTACCAATTCTAGTAATTAAATCTAACAATCTTTTGGTTGAGTTTTTAGGCTCCTCTAGATGGAGTGTCATATCATCAGCAAATAATGACAGTTTAATTTCTTCCTTTCCTATCTTTATTCCTTTTGTATCTTTGCCCCACCTGATTGCTCTGGCTAATGTTTCCAGCACTGTATTAAATAACAGTGGTGAGAATAGGCATCCTTGTCTCATTCCTGATCTTAGTGAACAAGGTTTCAGTTTTTGCCCATTAATTATGCTGCTGGGTGTTGATTTCTCCTAAATAGCTTGCATTAGATTGAGATAAAGTTCATCGATTCTGATTCTCTGTGGGGTGTTGATGATAAATGGATGTTGGATTTTGTCCAATGATTTTTCTGTCTATTGAGATAATCATATGGTTTTTGTCCTTGAGTCTGTTAATATAGTAAATTACATGGGTTGATTTATGTATGTATCTCTGTGGTAAATCTGACTTGATCAGGTTTTTGATTTTCTTAATAACATTCTGTATTATGTTTGCCAGTATTTTACTCAGGAATTTTGTGTCAAAGATCATTAAAGAGATTGAGCTGTAGCTACCTCCTTTGGTGGGATATTTCCCTGATTTTTGAATGAATGTTATGTGTGCTCAAGGATGATTTGGGAAGTACAGTTTCCCTTTCAATATCATTAAAGAGATTGGGAAGTACTGGTATTAACTCTTCCTTAGAAGTTTTGTAGAATTCAGCAGTGAAGCCATTAGGACCAGGGCTTTTCTTTACTCATACGTTTCTTATTACATTTTCAATTACCCACGTTGCTATTGGGTTCTGTAACATGTTTATATCCCCTTCATTCAGCTATGCAAGTTCGTATGTGTCTAGGAATCTATCCATTACTTCTAGATTTTTCCATCATCTTGGAATACAGGTGTCCAAATTATGTGCTTATTTTCCTTTGGACTTCTTCAGGGTCTGTGCTGTTTTCCTCATTTTCATTCCTTGTAGCATGGATTTGAGCTTTTTCTTTCCTTTGTTTGATAAGGCTGGCTAAGGGTCACTTGACTTTATTTATCCTTTCAAAGAACCAAATTTTTTTAATCGAATTCTTTATTGGGA
>PVIC010059204.1:0-10182 GCA_004025085.1 Thryonomys swinderianus | reverse complement strand
TTTCTTTTTTTTTTGTTTTTTTTTTTTTTTTTTTTTTTTTTTTTTTTTTTTTTTTTTTTTTTGAGACAGGGTCTCACTTTGTAGTTTAGGCTGGCCCTGAGCTCACTATGTAGCCCAGGGAAGCCTCAGACTCAGCAATCCTCCTGTTTCTGCCTCCCAAATGCTGGAATTACAGGCATGAGCCACCATGCCCGGCACTGTGGTATGTGGTATTGATTGCTGGTGGGCCCACCATTGTATATGGTTACCGGGGATCGAACTCAGGACCTTGTGCTTGCGAGGCAGGCGCTGGAACCACTGAGCTAAATCTCTGGCCCCAGATGACCATTTTTGAATTGGGTCTTTAAATTGGGGATGGGGGCTGAAAAATGTATTTTAAACTAACCATATGCATCAAATAATGTTGTTCTCTATGTTATCCTCAGGATGAAATTCTACACTTAGTGACTGGGATCCAATTAATCAACGCCCTTCAGGGATGACTTGAAATTAAATAAGACTCTAACAAAAATCACATCAGAACTGTGGTTAGCAATCCACTTGCATAATGAAAGATAAAAGCCACACCATCATCTCAATAGATGCAGAAAAAACATTCAGTAAAATTCGCCATTCTTTCATGATCAAAATAATTCTCATCAAAATAGACACATGAGGAAAATTCTTCCACATAGTGAAGGGAACTTGTGAAGAACTCACAGGTAACATCATCATCATGGGGGGGAAAAAATTAAGTTTTTCCTTGAAGATTTAATGTAGAGCAAAGGCACCTTCTCTCGCTGTTTTCAGCAGAGTGCTGGAGGCACCAGCAAGAACTACCAGACAAGGCAAGAGACAGAAGTCAGAAGCATTCCAGCTGGAAAGCAACAGCATGATTACCACTTCACACGACATGCCCTATATCTAGAAAATCATACCTAATCGATGAAAACCCCATTAGAGCTAATAAAAAGATTCAATAATGCAGCAAGATAGAAAATAATATGCAAAAATCAGTTGCATTTTTCTCCACCTATAGCTATCTCTCTGAGTAAAATAAAAAATGGAATCCATTTTTATAACATCTAAATGAGTAAAACACTTAGTAATAAACTTAACTAGGGACAGGACAGATTGTGCCCTGAAGACCAAAACATTAATGTATAATGTTTAATAAAGTTTAAGTAATTAGGATTTGGGTGCCAAATGACCCTGTAACAAGCTCATTGTGTATTGGGTAAAATCTGTACATCTTCATTGCACAGAGTGAATGAGTGTGTAGAACCAGGGTCCTCAGAGAGATGGGTGATTTGAGGGACAAGACAGAAAATATTCAAGATAAACCTCAAGCTTCATGTAGGGCCAAATATTAAGACACTGCTCCATAATCACAAAGAGTGTATGTCAAGGGAATGTAGGGGCCAACTGAAAGTTTCTTGCAATAGCTAAAGCTAAAGTAACTTGAGCCATGAATAAATAATATTCCAAGTTTATAGCAAATATCTAGGAGTTCATATGGTACAAATTAATGGTAGAATGAAGTGGAGTGGGTGAAAACCTCCCATACAGAAGAGTAAGTTTGTAAAAGCTCATCCCTCAAAGGGTTGAATGTTCAAGCCTCCTCCCTTTCCTGTGTACTGAAGATAAGGAATTCCTTCCCAAAGGTGTAGCATGGGAGGGAGAGAAAAGAGCTTTACAGTGGAGAAACATGACTAACACTGTTCTAGTCAAGTGATACAAACGACATTAGCACAGGCAAGTCACATGAATGATATGTACCATGATACATGACAGTGTGAAAAGAATAGTAATTTTTCTCTGGGATCTTTCTTCCCCAAACCCGTCATGTCGAATCATTTTGACATGACAAAAAAAAATCCTAAAACACGAGTGATAGTCTACAAAATTGTGACTATAGTCAACATTTTCAAAGACAAGGGTAAATCCCTCTGTAAGAGCCAGAGGAGAGATGATGGCTGAGTGTGGGGCCGTGTCTTGAAGGAGACCTTGAGGCCAAAAGAGACACGAGAGAGAAAAATAATGAAATGAATGCAATATGGAGTTTCATTACAGTAATATGACAAAATTGACCCTTCAGTTGTGACAAATATTCCCTGGTACTTTTAACAGAAGTGAAAGCTGTGTCTAAGTGAATAGGAAGGATGGACTATTCCTGCAATGCAGTTTTAAAACAAAATTAGTAGGACTTGGTATCCTGATTCAGTGCACTTTCTTTTTACATCTCAACCTTTCAAAGCACATTTTAATATGTCAGTGAAGCAAACTGTAGTTGATTAATATTAAACTTTATTCTCTGTAGGGTGCTAGGCACATGCTACTCACCCAGTTAATATTTACCGACAACTAGAGAATGTCCAGATTCTCAAACAAAAATATTCTTTCATCTTATTTCATGCTCATACATGGCAGATAATGGCCACATTCTGTGAGGACCCTGTACGTGGCATATCTTCACCGTCCCTGACTCCTCACTCTTGGTCTCCAGGAGCCCTTCCCATCTGCAGTATATCCACTCTTTGTCTCTCTCTTCCAGAATTCTATCCCCTGCCCTCATTCTGTGCTTCTTTTATTTTTCTCTTAGTTTGTACTTTGCCTTACTCAGATGAGGGATATGCTATGGCCTTAGAGTTTGTGTGTGATATATTTCACTCAGTATTATATTTCCCAGGTGCATTCATTTCTTACAAATTCTCAGACATGTCCTTCTCTATAGCCAGGTAATATTCCACTATATATTTCCTTATCAATCATCCACTGATAGATCTATAGGCTTCCTAAAGATGAACTAAGATTAACAATATTAACAAAAATGAAAAGAGGAAAAGGAGATCTAGGGGAAGAGGGAAGAAATGGAAAAAATAGGAATTAAAAAATGAAACAAACCACATGTACCAACTCCCCAAGATGTTTGCAAAATGTGTGTGCTACAAACTTGTACTACAAAAATAAAATAAATTAAAATAAAATAAAATAAAATATTAAATAATGGGATCCAAGTGAAAAGCTAATTAAAGGGAAAAAGCTATAGAAGCCAAAGAAATTGAACCTGTTCATCACTCCATTAATTTAAAAGGATCCTAGCTGGGCATGGTGGCTCACATCTATAATCCCAGCACTCAGGAGGCAGAGGCAGGAGGATCACTGAGTTTTAGGCTTGCCTGGGCTACATAGTGAGCTCAGGACTACACTGAACTACAAAGTGAGACCCTGTCTCAAAAATAAATAAAGTAAAATAAAATAAAATATAAAATAAAAGCAACCTTTAAGGTCCCAAACGTTGAAAAATAGCTGAACAAAATTAATCATTGCATGTTTCTGTGAGTCAGCGTTGAGGTTAGAAACCGTGATTCTTCACACAAACTTTACTTCAACCTTATCAGAGTCACAGTAAAAGGCAGGAGACATTTTAAACTTGGAGAGACCAAAAGAATAATACAAGTGGAGTCCCAGAACTAATGAGCTGAGGACTCCATGAAGGCATTTCGAGTCCCAGTTAATCCTGGGGTAGAACAGAATTCCAGAGTCTACAGCTCATGTCTGAGAAGCTTTCCTTGAGTTCAACCTGTCGTTGCCAGAGGGCTATTTTAACTAAGTGAATTCCAGCGGTCAAGGGGAACAGAGTAGTCTCCCTGTCCCCACAAAGTTCCAAGTCCCAAGAGTCTGAAAGAATTAGGACTTCAGAGCAGACACCACAGAATCACTGACTACTCAAGTTGGAAGGCTAAAACACTGCTACATTTCAGGATTTATTTCACAGGTAACAGAATAATGACACAGCACCGAAATGTCCGCATTTCTTGACGATGGTAAATTCATTAAGAATTTCTGTTTAGCCTGCCAGGAAAAAGTCAGAAAAATAAAAATATCTTTCACTGCAGTGAGATGTGGAAGGCTGCTTTTTTGAGAGGGACATGATTAGGAAATAATGATCTCTTTTTAACAGGAATGATACCAGAACAGCCAGTTCCACTTTTACTGTGCAAGGATGGGATACATATTGGATAGTAACAAGACTGAAAGGTAGTTTTCTGAATGGATTAAAAATATAGCCAGTTTATATGATGTATTGTGTTTTCATTCCCTAGTTACACACTTAAGATGTTTGTATTTAAACATTTTACAGCTTCCTCTTTTAAAGCCCTCTTCCTTTTAGTAGCTAAGTACCTTGAAGCCAAGATCTTACTTTAAAGTACACTCACTCTAATTAGACTTCTCAGTTCAGAGAGGATATTGAACGCTCGCAGTTTCCTCACAGAAATGTACAGGCAAATTGTTTTCTTCTTCTCTTTTCTGTGATGAAAACAGTAGTTACCTTCAAGAAAACAAAAACAAAAATGCTTGTTATCCCATCTCCATTTAAGTACAAGACACAGGCAGCTGAGGCAGAATCATATCTGTCCACATAAACAGCGAGGTAAATTGTGAAGTCGGAGGCAGCAACTGTGAGTGAGAACATGAGTGGGGATTCGTCGTTGCTTCCAGCCCTCAAAACCAGTGAAGCCTGAGATGTCTTTGCATCAAGCATATGAACATTGCGGTAGCTACCTCAGCAAGCAGGTATGACTTTAGCACTATCTATATGGTCACAAGGGAAATGAGTTAAGAAAGACAGTATATACTTTTATAAATCAAGAAAGCATAAAATTCAAAACAGCATTGTCAATGTGGATCCATGAAAGTCATGATAATTTTAAGGGGAAGAAAAGAATTAATTATGAATTGGAATTTCTACTGCTTCTTAATGTGCATTCGGATCAAGCTGGCCCAGAGAAGGCGGGTAGAGAGACAACAGAAATTGCTCTCCATGATAGCAGTGAGGCATGTCCAAATTACAACCAGGAAACAACACAGCCTGTGTAAAGCAAGGAAGTTGGAGGGGCCTGCCACTCTAACAAGACTACGTCAGAACAGCTGACGTCACTTCTGAATGAAATAAAGTGGAAGCGGATGTCTACAAAACTGACATAATGAAAAATGAAAAGGAAAAATGATGGTGGGCACCTTTCACAGGGCACCAGAGCTACCAAAATTCTATATTTCACTCTCTGACTCGTGCCGTTATCTGGAGGACAGAAGGCCAATGGTGTCTGTGCTCAAGGTGACTCACGCAGGATGTCAACAGACTAGAGGTCTTCTGAAAGAGTGGGTAGTGATTCACTCCATAGGTACCTTGTGCAGGGACATCACTGCCTTGACAGAACACACTGGAATTCCTGTAAAGTATGCTTAGGAGTTCTTCACAGTGGTTTCCAAGCACTGGCGTGCTTTCAAGAAGTAGAACCACCATGCTCATTATTTAGCCAAATACTTAGGGATCCCGTATTTCCTCATCCCAATTGAAAGTAAGAGTAAAAACAAGGGGCTGGGGATTTAGCTCAGTGGTTCCAGCGCCTCCCTTGCAAGCGCAAGGTCCTGAGTTTGATCCCCAGTAACCATGTACAGTGCTGGGCGCAGTAACTCAGGCCCACCAGCCCTCAATACCACATACCACAGTGCCGGGCGTGGTGGTGCACGTCTGTAATCCCAGCACTCGGGAGGCCGAGACAGGAGGATTGCTGAGTTTGAGGCTTGCCTGGGCTACATAGTGAGCTGAGGGCCAGTCTGAACTACAAAGCAAGACCCTGTCTCAAAAAAAAAAAAGAAAAAAAAAGAGTAAAAACAAGAAAATTTAAAAAAGAAAGCTCAAGCACTAGAATATGGGCCAGTCCAATGAAAAGTAAAAGATCAAACAGGAAGATACTAGGAGTTCTTTACTGAATATTTATCTTCTTCCTAAAACTCCCTTTATATTTTATATAATTTTATAAACTTTCCATTGGAAAATCTTATTGAAGGCTGCCATATATATATATATATATATATATATATATATATATATATATATACACACACACACAAAAAAAAACTCCTTTGGTTAAAGAAAGTTGAGTATTGGAATGGAGGATGGGTATTAAGATTAGTGGATGGGTCTGAAGACCTGGATGCTTGGAGCAGCATCTATTTTTTAGTACCAGGCACTGAACCTAGAGCCTTAGCACTGAGCTTCATCACCAGCCATTTTCAAATATTTTTTTTTAAACAGTGTGTCACTAATATTCTCAGTTGCCAGGCTGGGCTCAAATTTACATTCATCCTGCTTCAGCCTCCAGGGTGCTACAATCACAAGTGTGTGCTATCATGTCTCAAAGGAAAATTTGAAAGCCACCACAAAGTCCCATTCTAGTCACTCAGATTTATTATTCAATCTCCTGCTGGAAATTAACATCTAACACTGACTCTATGTTCTTCTTAGCACAACCTCTAGGGAAAGATGTAGTAACAAGAAAATACCAGATCTATCCCAAATTATCCTGGGTTGATACTGCAAACACTGAAATTCCAACACGATTCTGTGGATATCATGCAGATAATCAGATATGCTTCATGTTTATAGCATCCTCCCTACTTGGGTTTGGGTGTCTACACTTAATTGAATCAAACCTAATAGTGAATGTCTGATCTATGTCCAGAAAGCCACACAAAAAAGTAAGAAGAGATAATTATCATTTTCAGGGCTTGTTATGGGCAGAAACGGTGACCTATTTTTGGAATTGTCCGAATGCAGTATAAAGGACATATGATTTAGATAAAATATGTAGGTGCAAGTCCTGATGTCTGCCCTAAAGTTTGAATGCTGCTATGCAAGTTGCCTATTCCCTCTGAATTTTGGAGGCTTTCACAAAACGAGCTTCTCTATTTTCTCAGATTGGCAAGAGGAAAACAAGGGTGTAGCCCTGTATTCAAGACCCGCCCCCCACTCCTCTGTCCTACACCCTTTGTATCTCACATAATGTAAAAGCAGTACTGACAAAGGTGGTCGGTCTCAACTTTTGGGGCTAATGTGTTTGGATGATACCACAAACACAGCCTAAAAATTCACTTGGTCCAAAGCTTTGGGATATTCTGATACTTAAAAAAAAAATTAGATTTGGAAACCCTTACATTATTTTGTAATAGAAGATAAGACTTGATTGATAAATAGTGGCTTATAACAGATAGATAAATTTCAAAGAAATTTAACCTCATTAAATCATACAAGTATTTGTACTTTGTTTCCCACTGTCATGGTTTGAATCTGAAATATCCCAAAGTGTTCTCCTGTGTGTGGAAAGTTACTGGATTGGGGTGCTGTGTTCATCAGTGGGTTCATCCTTTCACAGTGAGCTCAGACACTAGATGGGCTGAAAGAAGGCGAGGCCTGGCTGGAGGCGGGTCACTGGCGTGTGACCTGGAAGGGTGAATTTGGACCTGGCTTCTCCTGTTACTCTGCTTCCTGCCTCCATGGGTTGGATGCTCTTTCCTCCTCCATGGCCCTCTGCCACGAGGCTTGTGCCTTGGAGCCAATTGACCATGGACTGAAACTGTGACTTAAAATGCTCTTCCTACAAGCTGTGAGCATTACATACTGTGTCTCAGGGGTGAGAAAGTGCTAACAGCCACCATCATTGTAGTGGTTGCTATTGTGACCAGTTCACATTCCTCTGCACTCTGTCTGTCACGGTTTCTATGATTACAGTGGAAGATCAGCCCGTATGTGACTGTGTTAGCCATGCATCCCATTGACTGTCATATAAAAATTTTTTCAATAAAGCCGACTGTTCCTCAACTCACTCCAAAAACATCTACCTACACATAGTGCTTTTGGAGATGGGTCCAGGTTAAAATGAACTCGCTGACACCCAGCTGTTCTCAGGGGACCACAGAAGGAGGTTGCAAATATGAGAATTTCTGTGTATCTGCTTAAGCTGTGAGTTCAAATGGTTACTTGGGAAATATCTTATGTTGAACATGGACTAAAATGTACTTAAACAACATTTACCTGCTTTTAAAATTGTTTTGTGTCTTTCTTGTTTTTGTGATTGCTTCTCCTTGCATACGGCACAAGGCATTTCAAGAATGGAAGGATATATAGGTGAATACAAATAAAGTAAGACATACAGTTTTTCAGAAGCAAGTCAAAAGAATTTTTTTTTGTCATCCAGCTATAATTAAAGTAACATAAAACCTGTTTCAGTTAGCAACTTACTTGGCAATGAGCAGAAACTTGAAAAACTGAAAAGGATTGTGTCAAAGGGAAAAAATACTGAAGAAGTAAAACACTTGAAACTTCTACATTGAAAGAGAAAATACTACACAATGACCAGATATACTATGTAATTATTTTTAAACATGTCAACTGCCAGAGGCAATCCTATCTGGGAAAATTAACTGGACAATTAGGCCTATGACTGGGCCGAGCTTTCCAGCCTGCAGACCAGCTATGACATATGTAGACCTGAGGACTTGACGCTATCTTCACCTCTGGGAACAACAAAGATCTCAGTGGTTCCAGGTGCTGTGATGCTCCAGGAAGAAACTACACTGGGACCTTCACCTATGTAATTCCTTGTTCTGATGTACCCAACATGCTGTCCTCTGAGTGACCTGTTATATTTGTTAGTCCTGAGATAACAGCCATCTGAGTGACCTGTTATATCTGTTACTTTTGATGCATTGAAAACTACTGCCCTCCCAATGACCTGTAACATTACTGGCTCAGAAGGTACAGAATAAGAGGCGTGGCAAACTCTAGTCTTACATCTTTTGCTACCCAGAGTAGCATGGATCAGGCCCAAGCTCAGCTTCTTCTCTTAGTCTCATTTCTGACTAATTATTAATTATTTCACTTTAGACTGTCAGACTCATAGGAGACTAGAACTTACTGCTAAGATTCTAGTTACGTTCCCTTCTCCTGTTCCTTACAGTCAACCATTATATAAAGTCAAGGCAAATTTTACCTTCCTTCTAATGACATGATTTATTGCTTCCAGTAGGTTCATATGATCCTGGAAAAGGAACAATTAATAAATTCATCAATGCAAAACCCAGTTCTGTCATTATATTCATGAAAGCCCTCTCATGTGCTTCTGGGGAATCTGGCCAAATCCAATACCTATTTTTCTTTCAAAAGAGGAAACTAAAGCTTATCCTAAAAGGCTGAACCTTAACTTGTTTAAGAGGGCTATGATTAGCCCTCAGGATGGAGAAAACCAGAAGACATAAGATCATGGATTTTGTCGATAGAAGTATCCAGTACCTTTCTATCAATTTTCCAGTTTTGTATAACACATATTTGTTTTTTTTTCCTGAGTGGAGTATTTTATTTAAAATTACGCTCTCACCCAAAGACCACACCATCAGTCTAACCATGTTCCACTTGTGTTTATTTTTCTGTTATCACTTTTAACCTCCTAATATCCTCTACTATGTCATATTTTGTGGGGTTTTGTTACTGCTGTGGTTTCTGTTTGCAGGTTTCCACTATGTTGTTCAGGCTAGTTTTGAATTTCTGGGACCCAGTGATCCCTCAGGCAGCTGTACACCATCAGGCCCAACTCTATTTATTTTCAGGATCTTTGATCTGAGAGGGAAACTTTGTGTGGAAACTAAAGGTCCCAGCTCTATAACTTATCTTCCACCTTAAGAAACTAGAGCTATTTGAGCAAATTAAACTCAAAATAAAAAAACACCAGAGCAAAAAATGAATTAATAAACAAGTGAAGAGAAATAAAGAAAATAAATGAAAGTTATGAAACTGGATCTTTTAGAACATAAATAAACCTGGACTAAGAAAGATTAGAGAAAAAAAGACAGATTAGACAATTGTGAATAGGCAGGCACCATCTCTACAGATTCTATGGACTTAATGGATAATAAAATATAAACAACTCTCTTTGTATGAATTTGACATCCTAAATGAAGTGAGAAAATTCTTAGGGGGAAAAAAAAAAAAACTACCGAAGCTCACCCAAGAAGGTAAGCTACACAGCCTTACATCCTTCAGAGAAATTTAATTCATACTTAAATTTCTCCACACAAAGAAATCTATAGGTTAAAATGACTTCCCAAATAAACAAACATTAAAGGAAGAACCACCGCCAATTACATGCAAATTACGAACACACTGGAATTTGTATTTTCCATCTGATTTTGTGGTGTTTGCATTAACCTGCAATTTAAAAAAAAGAGAAAGAGGGCCCGGGAATTAGCTCAGTGGTTCCAGCGCCTGCCTTGCAAGCACAAGGTCCTGAGTTCCATCCCCAGAAACCACATACAATGCTGGGCGTGGAGACTCACGCCCACCAGCAGTCAATACCACATACC
>PVIC010059203.1:0-10187 GCA_004025085.1 Thryonomys swinderianus | reverse complement strand
GCCTTTTGGCTAAGATCAAGTGTAGATCACAGATAGGCAAATTCCAGATCTTCTCTTTGACATGAACACCTGTAGATGCAAATGAGCTCTAGAAAGTATGACAGCTTTTATAGAGTGGGAAATTTCCATAGGAAATTTGGTGTGGGAATGTAATGAGGGGAAGGAATAAATATGATACAGAAAGAAAATAAGAGTATGTATAAAGAGGGTGGGGAGGTGTGGGTGGGTAGGGATATGGGTAAAAATGAGAATTAACTTGTGTCATATACCGGTACAAATTCCCCAGTGTTATACATGATCTTGAGATGTATATAAATTGTAGCAATAAATAATTCAATTTAAAAAAAGAGTTGCACTAAATCTTTTTCTATTTTTTTTTTTTTTTTTTTTTGAGACAGGTTCTCACCTTGTAGTTCGGGCTGGTCCTGAGCTCACTATGTAGCCCAGGCAAGCCTGGAACTCAGCAATCCTCCTGCCTCTGCCTCTGAAGCACTGGAATTACAGGCGTGAGCTACCACTCCCAGCGCTGTATGTGCTTACAGGGGATCGAACTCAGGACCTTGCACTTGCAAGGCAGGCACCAGAACCACTGAGCTAAATCTCCAGCCCTGCACTAAATCTTATAACAGTTTTGGAAGTATGGCCATTTTCACTATATTGGGTCTTCTGAATCAGGAGCAAGTGATGTTTTTCTATGCACTTTTATTTTCCATCAAACAGATATTTAAATGGGTTGAGTTTTTAAAGTGGTGGACAATCCTAGTGAAGAAACAGAACAATGGAAAAGACCAAAGAAAAGAAAAACTAACAAAAGAGAGTGATTAACAAGGAAAGAAGAGAGGGAGATACTGGAAAAAGGGAAAAGCTAAAAGGGCCATGTTAAAAATTAGACCCATTTTTTGCTACTTCTGATCAAAAAATGACTGAGCACCAAAATCACCTCCATCTTTGAACTGCTGAAGAGCACAGAAAACAGCTGAGCTTTGAATTCACCTGGCCCATTGGCCAGAGAGCAGCAGGCACATTCAAAACTCTCTCTGAGGGGGTCTGGGTGGTTTCATTATGCTGAAGTTAAAAGGGATCAACTTCAGTGAATTGTGAACCAAAGAGAAAATAGAAACTATCCTTCCCACAACTACTGTGAACAGAGAAGTAGGCTCTAAATAAATTGCAAACTGAAGAGAGAAAAATGAGCAAGACTTCTTTGGGCAGTGATAGTTCATGAAATTAGCCCTTTCTATTTTGACTAAGAATAGAAGGGAAGCTGGGCATGATGGCTCACACTTGTAACCCCAGCACTCAGGAGGCAAAGGCAGGAAAATTGCTGACATTTTGAGGATACTCTGGGATTCACAGTAAGTTAAGGACCAGCCTGAGCTACAAAGCAAGACCCTGCCTCAACGAACAAACAATAAGAATAGAAGGGAAGCTGGGAGTAGTAGTGTACCATGTACTAACAGCATTCATAGCAGAGGCAGGAAGATTTCTGCACGTTCCAGGCCAACCTAGACTACACTGTGAACTCAAGACTATTTTCAACTACTAAGTGGGATCTTGTCTCAAACAAAAAAAAAAATAGATTTCAAATAAATTACACTATTAAGATTTATTTTAATTAATGTTATACAAGACAATGTGTATATGTATTATGTTCATTAATATATAATTATACATATGCACTTGTAGATATATATTCAGTCTGACATATATACACATATAAATATATACACATTACTATAGAAATATAGACTTGTAGATACATTTCTGTATAAATATATATTTATAATCTACACATATATGCATTAAATGTGTGATTCTAACCTTTGAGGAAACATATCTAGATGGAGATAAACAGGATAAGATATTCACCACATAAACTGGTGCCCAGGACCTGCATGAGGATTACTTGTGGCATAATCATTTCTCCTAGTTCACTTGTCTTCAACAGAGCAATTAGCTCACAAAATCAAAAGGAGAGTTTTTGTCTTCCTACCAGTTTCATTTGATGCCAGTGCTCATGGAGTTAATCACCTTGTCCAGGAACAGACTGAGGATGATACTGGCTCTAAAATCACAGAGTCCCCCAAGAGCAACAGTGGCCAGAAGCTCCAGGCCTCACCGATACCAGCAGACAGCTCTGAGGTCAGTGAGTGCAGGGGGAGATGTTTTCTCAGGGGAAGAGCACTGTGCACCTTGCACCCCACAGACTCAGCCTCTCACCATGACTCCTCCCACCCACTGCAGAAAGTCCTGTGGGCTTTTCCTCTATTGGATTCCCTCCAAATGTAAATGGTATTTTATACCACTCATCTCTAAGGAGAGGCCCCCATCCTGCTCTTCACTCTTTCCACACCACTGTGTCCACTGAGGCATTTGCATAGCATCCCCAGGGAGGCCCCTCCCTCACCTCTCACATAAAGCTCAGCTCTAACCTAGAGCTGACTGACCTGGACCTCAGTTTAGCTTCTCAGAATGAGGCTCCCTGCTCTGCTCCTGGGGCTGCTGAAGCTCTGCGTCCCTGGTAAGGACAAGGGAGCTGAGGGTGGAGGTGGAAGAGAGGGATGGGGTCCCACTGTCCCCTATGGTGTCCCCTTTACATGAGAGACACAGCCTTATTGGCAGGATGACAAGTGGTTGAGGTCTATGTGAGTGAGGGAGATTCTGCAGGAGCCAGGAGCTCTGGTCAGGTGAAGACGATACAAAAAGAGGGAGGGATGATGTATGTTGATTCTCAAGGCAGGCTGTGGATCATGGGTCCTTTCTGATAACTAAACATTTTTCCTTATATATGTAAAGCACAAATTTAATTCAGCTTGAAATATGAAACAAAGCAAAAATGACTCATGATGTTTGTGCTTTACCTCTGCTTTCTCCCCAATGATTTAGGATCCACTGGAGATGTGGTGATGACACAGACCCCAGTCTCCCTGTCCATCACCCCTGGGCAGATGGCCTCCATCTCCTGCAGGTCCAGTCAGAGCCTCCTGTACAGTGATGAAAACACCTACTTGTACTGGACTGTGCACAAGCCAGGCCAGGCTCCAAGAAGTCTGATTTATAAAGTTTCTAACAGATATTTTGGCATCCCAGACAGAGTCAGTGGCAGTGGGTCAGGGTCAGATTTCACTCTCACCATCAGCAGGGTGGAGGCTGAGGATGCTGGAATTTATTACTGCTGGCAAGGTACACATGCTCCTCCTACAGTGATACAGCCCTGAACACAAACCCAGCTGCCCTCTGTGCTGCTCTCTGGGGAGCAGCACCACACAATCTCTGAGTTCTTGTAAGAGGAAGAAGTTGAAGAGTTGAGAACAGCAAGTTGCAGCTGAGGCCTCTGCCCAGGACTCAGTGAGGAAAACAACAGAGCAGTGAGGACCTGGCTCTGGTAAGGACTCTACATAGAGAGGAGGAGGAGGGAGCTGACTCCCTTGGTTTCCTTTGAGTAGGGCAAATTCTGTTCTTTTCCAAAACTGGATGTAAAGCTGAGATAATGAATATGATGAAACTGCCTAATACTGTTTATATTTCATCTGTCTTTTCTCTGTCTGATGTCAGGAACTGGTGGGATTGGTGATGTGTTTGTTTGCTGGGCACAGCTGTCCCTGGCAAAGTCGGCCTGCATCTCAGGAAGAATTATAGAAGGGAAGGGCTCACTTCTGAGCTCTCAAGTGCAGGCCTGATGCACCTGCACTAATAGGAAATGATGCATCCTGGGGGGCTGACACCATGATTAGTAATAACCATGGCCAAACAGGCACTATGTCCTATCACACATTACCCATTAGTATGATAGACTCAACTGAGCATCAAAATATGAATCTGGTCTCATCAGAAGCCAAGGATGACATAAGTCCCGTAAATACACCTGCACTTCCTATAATAATACTCAAGAATCTACTAATATAAGCACAACTAAAGGGACAAGAGAATTCTCAAAGGACTTCTCACAGGGATTAATAGCAACTTGACACAGAATTCATGACCGTGATAAGCCCTGTATTTCATTACTATTCACCATGACACATGAGTTGCTGTTCCATTAGGACCTTTGTTTCAAAATCTTCTACAGGAAATAAAAAGATTACAGCCTAGGGCCGGAGATTTAGCTCAGTGGTTCCAGTGCCTGCCTCACAAGCGCAAGGTCCTGAGTTCGATCCCGGTGATGACATAGAATGCTGGGCATGGCAACTCACGCCCACCAGCAATCAATACCACATATCACAGTGCCGGGTGTGGTGGCTCATGCCTGTAATCCCAGCACTCGGGAGGCAGAGACAGGTGAATTGCTGAGTTCGAGGTTTGCCTGGGCTACATAGTGAGCTCAGGGCCAGCCTGAACTACAAAGCAAGACCCAGTCTCAAAAAAAAAAAAAAAAGTATTACAGTCTAATACTTCTGGACTAAACAAGGTACTCCATAAATCCATCCTTTCCAATGAATGAAATGTCAGGAAACTGAATTTCTTTCTTTTATTAAAAATCCACCAAGCCAGGCGTAATGGCTCATGCCTGTAATCCCAGCACTTGGGAGGCAGAGACAGGAGGATTGCTGAGTTCCAGGCTTGCCTGGGCTACATAGTGAGCTCAGGGCCAGCCTGAACTACAAAGTGAGACCCTGTCTCAAAAAAAAAAGAAGTTCACCAAGACCAATACTATCCCCAGGTAAAGCATAGAAGGAAGGAAAGAGTTTGAGTATAGGGACTCTGAATACCTATTTGATTATTATTGGCCTTTGGATCATCCTACAACATAAATATAAAAGAAATTGTGTTTTAATACACTCCGACGGGATTTTCTGGGTCATAACACACCTCTGTTCTCTCAGCTCATGATTCACTAGTAGACATGGTGAAAGATGGGGAGGCTTTCATTATATTTTGACGTCAGAGGCAAAATTCTTTGTTTTGCATTGGATGTGAGGTGTGAGAGAAAAGTAGTATCAAGAATTACTCCAATATGTGTTTAGAATTGAGCCACCGGAGAAATGGAATGATGTCTTCTTCTACTATGAAGGGCCCTGAAAGTAACACTGGCAGCCAGAAGGGACTCAGAACTCGGAGTGAAGTTATGTTACAAAGTTGAAGTCATGCCAGACTTCCACCTGGCAGTGTCCCTAATACCAATGCCCATGTGGTGTATGGGGGTTCAAGGGAGCAGTATGAGCAGCAGAAACAAATTTAGGGGTACAGGTGAAGAGCATGAGCCAATGAGTGTGAACAAACGCAGGCAGACTGGGCCCTGGCTGCTCACACAATACACAGAAGGCAGCAGCTGAGCAGAAACCTCCACTGGAGACTGGGAAGAAAGGGTCAGAACTCAATGGAAAATGAGAGATCCAAGAGCCAAGACAATATGTCAGGACTGTCTACTTTGCTTACAAATGTACAGTAACAATGATACATGAAAACAATAATGTTTTAGACTGATTGTTATCATGTGGTCCAAACACACACTAGTAGGGTCACAGGTCTCCATGGGCACTGCGGAGGTTTGGCAGGTAACCTTTCTGAAAAGCAGGTACCTGCTCCACTCTGTGCAATGCGCTGCGAGTTTCCAGAATGACTGTTCCCCAGATTGCCTCTTTCCTAACAGCATGAAATGATTTACTCATTGGGCTGTAATCTTGTTCTCTGGGTGCAGAACTGCACCCAATATCTCAGAGTCCTCACTCTGTGCATAAATCGCACCCCTGATCTATCCCATTGTTGCTTTTTCACAGAGGAACCAGACTTTACAGAGAAAACTGTTGTGCAGGGTTATTTCTTTAGGTCATCAAGTTGACTCTACATTTGCTCTATCCCCAGGTTGTGGTAGGTTCCATTTCCATTTTCAGTGGGTGTTAAGTATTTTCAGAGCCCTCTCTCTGATTTCCCCAATTACTTTCTGCTCCTTCCAAAGTGCATTGTTCCTTTTTCTACAATTTCTTTTACTGTTGATATGTTTCACTCAACTATGGTCCTGCTAAGACAAAAGGGAAGATTTTTAGTTTTACATATTTGTTAAGATTTTCTTTATGATCTAGTTTACTCAAAGTTCTATGTTCTAATGAAGAGTGTATTTTGCAGCTATTAGATGAAATATTCTGTTGATATCTATTAAGTCCATTTCATCTATATTGATATTCAACTCTGACCTTTCTTCTTTCTTTTTTCTTTTTCTTTCTTTCTTTCTTTGGAGTTGAACATCTATTTGTGAGAATTGCATAAAGAATGCTACTACCACTGTGTTTTGTGCTAGTAATTTCATTGTGTCTTGTGGAACTTGTCCTTTAAATGTGGCATGTCCAATGTTTATTACATATATATTTGCAATTGTTATAAATTTTGATGGATTGCCTCCTTTAGCAAAATTTGGTGACCCTCTTTGTGTCCTCTGAGAATTCTTCACTTACAATGTATCTTATCAGATATGAACAGAGCTAATTCTGTTGCTTTTCAATTCCATTTTATTCCAATAGCATTCTCTATTCTTTCATTTTCAGCTGATGCATCTCTTTGCTAGAAAGGTGAATTATCTGCACATGTCAAAGAGATGGATCCTGTTTTTTAATTCAATTGTAAGTACACATCCTTAACTGGGTAATTCAAACACATTCAGGGTTATGACAATAGTGTCCAATTGTCCTTGTCATTTTACTGTTTCTCCCTTATTCATCTTCTAAGTTTCATGGCTGACTGAACTTTTCATCTTTGAGGCCTTTCTATGTCTCATTTGCGTTTTTACTATTCTAGACTGTTTTATTCTTTCTTGGGTCTCATGAGTCTTTTTGTCTTGTTCCTCTTCTCCAAAGGACTATTTCAAGTTTCTGGTGTAATGCTGTTGTAGTGGTCATGAGTTTCTCTCTTCCTGTTTATCATACAAGTTCTTTATTCTCCAGTTCTAAAGTATATATGGCTGCATATAGGAATAGAGACTTGAACTTATATTTCTCAGGATATGAAATGCCATTCTTTGTGTCTAATGGCTTCACACATGCTGCTGAGGAATCAGACAGGTTCGACTTTCTAAGTGACCTGATGCTTCTCTCACAACTCTCAGTGCTCATGCTCAGTTCTGTACTATCAGCAGCTCTGCCATGTGACATGAGGAGATTCTTTTCTAGTAATATCTATGTGAGGTTTAAATGATTCCTGTATAGAGACATTCATATCTACCAAGATTTGGGACATCTGCTGATGTTATTTACTAAATACTTTTCTATGCCTATAATATGCACCATGGATCCTTCACCAATATAAATTATTCATAGATTGTGTGTCAGTCACACAGCAGAAGTTTTGCCTTTTGTATGCTCTCGTGATCACATAATTTTTTAATTACTGTCTGGATGAGATAATTCATCAACCTTGTCTGTGAGTACAGATACACTTTGTTCCACTGGGTCTGATCCATTGCTGAGACTTTCATCTGACTTTTATTTGCTTAAGCTTTTGATTTCCAGATTTTGTATTTGGGTTTTAAGAATGTCTACATCTTTGTTTAATTGCTATTTCATATCAGCTGTTATTATTCAGTTCATTCAACTATTTACAGATAACATCTTTGAAGTAGATGATCACTTTTAAAATCAATCATTTACATTGAATTTTTGTGAAGATTTTATCAACATTTATATTTTAGATTCAGTTATAGGAGCACTATGTGCCTTTGAAGGGGTCAGATTTCCTTGTTATTTATACATTTCTTGGTCTTCTATTTTGAGGTGTGTGGATCAGTTAGGGTGCACATTACTTCCACTTTTATGGGAGGGACTTCTTGCTTTGCAGTCTTCTTTCAAAAGCCTGATGTTCCAAGTCATTTAAAGAAGAGAAAATAAAACACAGCAACAATGACAAAATAAAGACAAAAGGAATACACAAATACAGTTCAAAGCAATGAAAATTAAAAAAAATTCACCTATAACTATAGAAATGTTCAAATTAGCCACTGTATCCCGAGAGCTATGCGGACTCGGCTGCCAGGTGCCATCCGTTTCCAGCGGACTGAAGGCCACCCACCAGCCCACTGTATCCCCGGGAGCAGCGTGGACTCAGCTGCAGGGTGCCATCCATTTCCATCGGACTGAAGCCTGCCCACCAGCCCACTGTATCCCGGAGCTGTGCAGTGAGGAGTCAGGTATGGACCCTGGGCCACAGCTGCACCATGGAGGGTTGAGGGCCTCCATCCAGCCCAAACCCCACCCAGGAGCTGTGTTGTGAGGACCCAGGTCCTAGAGGAGCTGGAGCCATCTCCTGCGTCTCTCCACAGCAGGTGTGCTCCTGGAGCTGCACTAAGAGACCAGGCAAGATAAAAAAAAAAAGGGGGGGGGGGAATCTAGCTTCTATTTTGCCATCTACTCCTAGATCCCTCTATTCACCTCTTGTCCCCACACCCTCTCCTAACTTCCTGTTAGAAGCAATACCCAGAAGTAAAAGATTCTTAGGCTGCCCTATTTCTTCTTCTATACTATTATAAGAAGCTGTGCAAAGCCTCCAATGGTCTTACAGCATACAGTTGGTACTGTGGTACATATGCCCTTTCATCTTGTAGTACCCACTGGCATATATGAGGTTCTAGGGTATAGGTGATCTTCCTAAATCTGCCAACCCTATTTCATTCTCCTCCTGTCTCCCTACCTCCCGGATTCCCCAGTGACCTTTTATCCCCAAAGGGTTCAGGGGCTACATTTACGAACTGTATGTTGTATACACATTGCTGATTAATTCTAAATTCTGGCATATAGACATAGAGGTAACTCATAAACTCAAAGTCTTCAGAATAGAATTTAACAAAACTTTTTGCCTTATTTACTGTGTTTAATACTGATATTGGCATTTATTGGTATTATGGTAGCAAACATGATGGTGATTGTTCTGCTCAAATACCTCCCATGATATGTCAGAAGTGAGAACTCTCAAGGGTCATTACAGATTCAAGGAGGACCCCCCAGGAAAGTGCCACATGCAAAGGGCCCCAGATAATAGAAAGAGACCTGCAACAAACATTGCCCTGTCATCAAAGAAGAGCATTAATAACAACAAAAGAGTAGAAATGAGAAAATACACAAAAAAAAAACAGACACAAAGATCACCACCACAGGGAAATTCAGAGAAAAGGGAAATAGGGCAAACTGAAACTCAAACACCAGGACTCTTGGAGGTGGTAACTAAAGCGGATCTAGTAAAATGGAAATCTGAACTCATCTCTGAGATCAAAACAGAGATACTGTCCACAGTGAAAGACATCATTAAAGAAGAGATCAGCAAGATAATACAATGCAAGATAGCAGAAGCAATGGAACCTTTTAAACAGCTTCAAGCAGAGCTCCAGAGAATAATGAAGGAGAATGAAAGTTTGCAAAGTAGGATGAATGAAGCAGAGAACCGAATCTTAGACCTAGAGGACAGCATAGCAGCCAACAAGCAGGAAAGGTATAATTTATGGAAAAGAGCAAGGGACCATGAGAAATCAATTCAACAGCTTCTAGATGACTCAAAGAAAAATAATATAAGACTGACTGGAGTCACTGAGGAAGCAGAAGACAGTGTAAAAGACTTAAAAAAGCTATTGTCAGAGATAGCAACAGAAAACTTCACAGGAAAAGATATAGACATACAAATAAATGAGGCCTATTGGACTCCAAAACACCATGATATAAAAATATCTACACCTAGACATATAATTATCAAGGTTCCAGATGTACAACAAAAGAATGAAATAATTAAAGCAGTGAGAGAAAGGAAGAAAATCACCTACAAAAGGAAGCCCATTAGGATCACAACAGACTTTTCAACACAAACACTCAGTGCAAGGAGAGCGTGGAGGGAAGTATTTTAAGCATTGCAGGAAAACAATCTCCAACCTACACTGTTGTATCCTGCAGTATTATCTTTCAGAATAGACGAGGATATAAGATACTTCCATGATAAAGAACACCTGAAAAACTTCACAAATTCGAAACCTGCACTCCAAAACATCCTAAAGAACATCTTGGAAAAAAAAAAAAAAAACACAGAAAATTCCATACCCACGAGACCCAGGAGAGGGAATTCATTGGGGCAAACAAGAAACTAAATAGAAAAGGGGAAAAGCAAAGAAGAAAAGAACCAAGAACAGGGAAACATGGCAGCTCTGAATATGTCCATATCAGTCATAACCATTAATGTCAATGGCCTCAATGGGCCAATTAAAAGACACAGACTAGCAGATT
>PVIC010059202.1:0-10181 GCA_004025085.1 Thryonomys swinderianus | reverse complement strand
TCAGGCTGGCCCTGAGCTCACTATGGTGCCCAGGCAAGCCGCCGCGAACTCAGCAATCCTCCCGTCTCTGCCTCCCGAGTGCTGGGATTACAGGCGTGAGCCACCACGCCCAGCATTATATGTGGTTACCGGGGATTGAACTCAGGTCCTTGCGCTTGCAAGGCAGACGCCGGAACCACTGAGCTAACCCTCTGGCCCTTAACTTACATTTCTGATTAAGAGATTGAACATCAACGTCTACAGCTGTTACCCATTTGAGCTTTTCTATGGAATGACAATCACATCCTCCACCTATTTTTCTATTAAGTCTCTTTCTTGGTTTTGTTTTTATTTTTTCTTATTGATTTGCGCTCCTTGAAAATGTCCTCTGTATTTTGTATCTACTTCAATTAAACCATCAATCACACTGCTTTGAAACTGTTGATAGGCCTGTTTGCCCAGGCATTCCTTAAATTCCCTAAGAAAAGATAAAGCCTCTGACTCAATTCTGTATCCTGTGAGCCTGGCTCATGGCACAGGAGCAATGAGTATTTACCATACAGGTAAAGGGCTAGACAAACTGTTTATTGACACCTGGGTGGGATTAATCTCCTGCAACAGTGACTGACATCCTCCCCATCTTCACTGCCCCCATTCAATACCTACACAGGACAACTTGGCAAAAGGTGAGCACTCACAGATTGAATGAGTGAATGAGTGAATGAACAAACTAAAGTGAGGAAGAAAGGAAGAAGGTTGTTTGGGTCTCACTACTCTTCAAATTAGAATTCCCTCTCCATACATGCATATCAAGATAATAACATAAACGAGTATGTTTACTGCTCTTAAGAGGTGCTGAGTATTATACTAAATACTTCACAAGGATTATTTCATCTGATCTTCCCAACAGTTTCATGAGATAGATAACATTATTATCTCAACTTATAGAAACTGGCTTATAGAAGTCAAGTCACTGCCCATGATAATGAGTTGTGGGATCAGGATTGTAGTCCAGGTAAACCAAATTTAAACTGGCACTCTTACCCAGTATCCTGTGCATACCACCTACTGCCTCTTTGATTTCCTTACCTATAATAAACTACAGTGATTCTAAGAGCTGGTTCCTGCCTTATGACTGCAGCTGACTTTCAAAGATGTCAGGCTGGATGGAGGCTTAAGGGCATCTCAGTATCTTTTATCAACACTTCCACCTACCGCTTCTTGGCAATTTCATTCTGCCGCTTCACCTTCTCTTCCTCAAATTCTCGGATATTGCGTACACCAATCTCCCGACAGAACTCTTCAAACACCTCATCCTCCACCTGAGGGGAAAAGCCAAGGAAGGCAGAGGTCCACTTGGTCAGAGTCCTGTTTCTAATCTTAGTCCTACCCTGATGCACATGCTGGCAGGGTTCATTCCCCTACCAACCTGATTCATCTTCTCCTTTAAATCTTTCATCTCCCTTTCTCGGCTCTGGATGATCCGCTTGATATCATTAATTCGAGGCCCAAAGTTGGCCAATTCACTCTCCAGCTTGGACTTCTCCTATAGGCAACAGGTTAAAAGACAAGAGATGAGGACCCATGGAGGAAAAGAGCCACACTGACTATACTGGCCCCAGGGCCAGGGAAAGCTAGCTCTCCATACACTGAGCAAACAGAACTAAAGACCCCTGCCCTACTCAATTCTTTATTTTCTCTCACTGGAGCCACGTGACCAGAGCCTTGGACTCCTCACTGGACTTCAGTTCAGCCAGCTTTAACCTACAGGGCTGAGAGCAAAGAAATATCATCAGTTATAGGTCCACAGCCTCTTATCTATATAACATGGGGCCAGATATGTTGTAGAATCTAGGCCTTTTTTTTTTTTTTTTGAGACAGGGTCTAGCTTTGTAGTTCAGGCTGGCCCTGAGCTCACTATGTAGCCCAGGCAAGCCTCGAACTCAGCAATCCTCCTGTCTCTGCCTCCTGAGTGCTGGGATTACAGGCATGAGCCACCATGCCCAGCACTTAGGCCTTTTTTCTTAAAAGATAAAAAAAGTAAAATTACAAATATGTACACAGCACACATTATAGAACACCTCCAGGGTAAACTAGGGAAGCATCCCATAATCAAAAACATATATATATTTTTTTAGACAGGGTCTCACTTTGTAGTTCAGGCTGGCCCCGAGCAGACTATGTATCTCAGGCAAGCCTCGAACACAGCAATCCTCCTGCCTCTGCCTCCCGAGTGCTGGGATTACAGGCGTGAGCCACCACGCCCGGCACTGTGGTATGTGGTATTGATGGTTGGTGGGAGTGAGTCACCACGCCCAGCATTGCATGTGGTTACGTGGTTACCAGGATTGAACTCAGGACCTTGTGCTTGCGAGGCAGGCGCCAGAACCACTGAGCTAAATCTCCGGCCCAAAAACATATTTAAATATAACTAGAATAGTACTCCCACCCATAAAGATTAAAATGCTTGAAGCTCACTTTCAGTCTATTTTTAGAAGTTAAAATATTTGAATAAATTATTCTAAGAATAGCACCTGACATGTACTGAACATCTACTACTTTAAGCATTTTTAGATATTAATTCATTCCATTTCGCAATAACCTTATAAAGTATACATTAATTCTACTCTTTTGTGGGGGCTTATGGGGAGACAGGGTCTTGTGAAGTAGTCCAGGCTGGCTTTGAATTCACTATGTAGCTCAGGCTGGCCTCAAACTAGCAGGAGTCCTCTTGCCTCAGCTGGACTACAGGCGTGTGCCACATCTGGCTAATTCTATTCTTACAGATAAAGGTAAGAAAACTGATACTAACAGGTTAAGTAACTTGCCTGTTGTTATACTCATGACTAAGCTATATCTGAACCTCTGGCTATTGAACTCTACGCTCTGTTTGGTTTGCCAGAAGAGGCTGGGAATAAGAATGTAAGGATGGTCTTAGAGGAAGGGCTCAATGCCATGCCCCACCTGGAGATTCAGTGCCAGATGCCGTGTCTTGGTCTGTTCTAGATCACTCTGTGAGTACTTGAGCCGCATCTGCAGTCCATGGGCCTGAGACTGCACCTGACGCAGTTCTGCCTCTTTCCGTTTTGCCTTCACCTGCTCCTGAAGGGGACAAGAAAGAACTCAGTGGTATGAAGGTGGCCACACTGACACAAGAATCCCTGCTTCTAGGGTCTAGCACTGCCTATGGCTTACTTTCAGTTCCTCTGTCAACCGTTCCTTTTTCTCTTTCAACTTGTCTACTGCTTTTTCATCCCAGCGCCGTGCTTTGGCCTTCAAGTCACTGGCTCCACCAGAGATAACTCCTGACTTCTGGAACAGCGTCCCATCCAGTGCCACCGTCTATACACAGTAAGAAGGGATAAGTTGAATGCAGGAATCTCAAGTCCTGAGCCATCCAGCTTCAACCTGGGCAAGGCAATCCACACCTTGTGGCGCTGGTGGCCTCCAAAGGCAATGCGGCGGGCATCCTCCACGTTGTCACACACAAGAGCATTGCCACAAGCATACTGCAGAGCTTTTTTAATGTGAGGTGGCTCATAGCGAATCACATCAATCACTAGCTTGGCCCCCTTCAGCTCCCGGAGTTTCTCATCTGTAGGTTTCACCTGTGGGGAGAAGCTCATTAAGTGGTAGAACATGAAAGGTTAACAGGAGGGGCCATCAAACTCAACCCTAGACCCATTCCCATAAGTCTCACCTCCAGGTAATCAAGAGGCAAGAAAGTCTCAGGCTCCCCACGCTGCTCCTTGATATACTGAATACAATCTCGGCCTGTCTTCTCCGAGTCTACAATAATGGCATCCATGTTCTTGCCCAGAACCTTGGTCACAGCAATCTGATACTTCTTTTGTGTGGGCTGGCAGAGGTCAATGAGGCGGCCATACTGAGTAAAGGAAGAAGGCAAGATGGAAACATGAGGCCTTTGGGAGCTGACTCTGGAATCTCAATAACCAGCCTGGAAAAAAGGGCAAGCTAAAATCCATACTGGGAGGAACGAATGCAACTATACTCCCTGGTGGTCAGACTAGCTCACTAATTCTACGTCTGTGTAACCCTTCCCTTTATGAATGACAATGGACTGAGAGGAGGCATTTGGAAGACTAATGCTGCCTATAATCTAGACTAGCACAGTGGCCAATACCAATGTTCCTTCCAAAGATGGAAAAGTTTGTGTAACAGAAGGAAGCTAAAGGAATTAATAAAATGGTCACATAATGTGAGGAAACTAGTACTACATTAACATTTTCAAAGGCTCAGAACAAGAGATAACACTCTTGGCTCAATTATATCAGACATCCAAAAGGGTAAAGATACAGGTTTTCCAAGACTACCCCTGCTTTTGAGATCTGATAAGATTGAATTGAAGCCGATAAGCCTGAGTAGCCTCACACTGAAAGACATTCTCATATGATATAATTGACTAGACTAATTACTAAATAATGACTGAATGGGATTCTAGTAATGTGCCAGTATATTTTGACCTATGATTATGATGTGTATGAGGACCAGAAGTGGACTTTGATATTATGAAATAAATATTTAGTATTAATTTTTAGTTCCTGATACACAGCTCTAAAAACTCAGGTGATAAAAAGCTGACTGATCCCTGGCCACTCCTAGGTAGCAAAGCTTTACGATGGCAGCTGGTCAATGAAAAGGCCAAGGCAAGAGTAGAGGGTTGGGAAAAAAACCCAAAAAGTAGAAGGTTGGGACCTTCAGTGCCACGCTACGCCACTCCCAACCTGTGGGGAGGAAAGAAGGGCTGAATGTTGAGTTGACCAATAATGGCCAGTGATTTGATCCATTGTGCCTACATATTAAGGCCTTCCTAAAAACACAAAAATGTTCAGGAGGCTTCCAGACATCTGAACAAGATGAAGTAGCTAGAGTGGTGTATTTGCACAGAAACTCCAAGCCTCTTCTTCTGTACCCCACACTATATGTATCAGTCCTATCTAATAATCATCTATATCCTTTGTAACATCCTTTATAATAAATGGGTAAACTGGTCAGGGATGTATCTCAGTGGTTCCGGTGCCTGCCTCACAAGCACAAGGTCCCAAGTCAACTGCCGGTACCAAATAAATAGGTAAACCTAGGAGTTTAAGTTCTGTGAGCCATACTAGCAAATTAATCAAACCCAGTGAAAGGGATCATGGGAAATCAATTTATCACAGGTAGTAACAACCATAGGTTATATCTGAGGCTTGCAACAGGCATCTGACATAGAAGCAGTCTTGTAGGACGGAGCTCTTAACCTGCGTTATCTGACACTACCTCCAGGTAGACAGTGTCAGAATTGAATTGAGTTATAGGACAGCCGGCTGGTGTTTACCAGCAAATCACTTGTGGGGAACTCACCTTCGCATCTGGTATCAGAAGCAAGTATCATAATGGTTATATGAGAAAAAGCACTGTAGCTCCTTCCTATCCCACCAAGGAACACAGTCTCCATGCTACGGAGGAAGAACCTATTCAGGCTATCAAGAAAAGACTTCAGGCAATCAGCCCTGAATCCAAAATGATCTGTGCACATCACACTCAACATTTCACAGACTACTGCCACCCTAGTACTATGCTAGATACCTTCTATACACTTAATTCACATTCTTGTAAGCACTCGGCAAAATAAATATCCTACCAGTTCTATTCTTCTATCCTCCAAAACCAAATATGGTTCCCTGAGAATTACCAGATGTAGAGACTGAAACTAATTCATACTCATCTCCCCAGCAGTGACCGGGAAATATGTGTAGAACTAAATCAAGATGAAGCCAAGGACAGGATAATACAGAGGTAATATTCAGGAACTAGAGAATTCAAAATTTGGAGAAAGAAGCCAAGAGATCTGATAAAGCCCAAGGTGTCCCTAAAAGCTAATAGGTTGGTTAGCACATTTCAAGGGGGCTCATATAGAAAAGTGCATAGAGCTACTTCCTGGGAAAGTAATTCCAGTCCCATGGCCCCTTTCTGGCTTTCACAGGCTTCCCTGCTCTCACCCCCATGGATATACCAAGACAAACCCTTGGAGATAATTACTGATACAGTAAAAAAAAAAACACATAAACTTAAATCGGGTTTGAATTACAGTTCTTCCACTCACTCACAAAGTTGTGTTTCTTTGGGCGAGCCATTCAACCTCCCCAAGCTTTGGTTTCCCCAATCATAAAACATAAAATGGGTAACCCTGTCCTCACATGGGTTCTATGAAAATCCTATGATAATGAGCATAAGGAAGTGCTTAGGAAAAGTTCCACCTCCAGTCTTACCACAGAACCAGGGTAAAGACGCTTGATGCTTTCCATAATCTCCGCCTTTCGCTGCTGGCGGCTACTCTCCTGGCGGTCAATGCGGGCATCCCCCAATTGCTCCATCACTTGGTTCAACTCCTTATTGATCTCATCGATCCGCCGCTTGGCCATCTCCACCTCCTCTGTCAGCTCTCCCTCTAGCTTTTTCTGCTCCTCTAGGGACTGCCTACAAACAGAAAACACAGGACACAGAGCTACTGTAAGAAATATTGGGCTATGAGATAATACTGTATTCCTGGTTAAGAGACTCTAGCAGTCCTGCTTGAAGAGGGGAAGGGTAAGAGTGGAGGAAGAGGCATGGAAAGAAGGGGAAAGGTTGCAGTCACATACTTGCTAGTGGTGATGTATTCCTCAAGCTTCTCAATCCGTTTCTGATTCTCTTCAATCTCCCGCAGCTTTTGCTTGATCTTGGCCTGAGTAATAAATATATTCCATAACCAGAGGCTGCTCCAGTTAACTCTAAGATCATGGGTCCCTGGCTTACAATCCTTCAATCCTTTTTTTTTTTTTTTTTTCAGTACTAGGGATTGAACTCGGGCCTTTGTGCTTACAAGGTAGGCACAGTACCACTGAGCTAAATCCCTGGCCCTGGCTTACAATCCTTTATATGCCTGGTCCTCCAACAGCTCAAAAATCCAGAACAATCTGCCACTAATGCAGGAAGACTCCTAAGAAGCAGACACACATACAGTGTCCAGTTTGGTCTGCTGATGGGGGCCTACCAGGGCTCTAGAATGTAAGCACAGCTCAAACTAAGGTAAAATGAAACTCACAAGCCTTTCTGAATCTTTTCTCATCTGTAAAATATAACTTTCAATTCACAAAATACATATTAAGTACTAAATAAAACATAGCTATTAATGCCACTACCATATTGTCTTAAGTATGTAAAAGCAGAACTTAGAATGCATGGAACACTGTAGGAACTTGGAGGAAATAGAACAACTTTCTATCATCATCATCATGAATATTAGAAACATAAAAAGTGAAATCCACTTGGTAAGAATATGAACTTTAGAGCTCGGTTCACATCATACTTCTGCTGAGTAATTATATGACCTTAGGCAAATCACTTTGCCTCTTTGCTACTATAGTATACTATAGTTTCCTACGTGGAAAGTAGGGATAATAGTAGACATACCATAAATGTAGTCATAAGTGAAGAATTAAATGAATGAATGTATGTAAAAAACAGTGCCTAGCACACATTAAATGCTCAACAGACAATCATTATTCCCTTTCCTAGGAAACATCTTTTTTTTTTTTGGTGCTAAGGATTGAACCAGGGCCTTATATATACAGAATTCACACTCTTTCACTGAGCTACACCACCAGCCCCTAGACCTTATCTCAACTCTTGGTTACCTCCGTCTCTACTTTCTTCCTCTCTTCCAGATCCAGGCGGTCCTGATCAGCTTTCTGGTCTCGATTGAACTTCTCCAGCTCCTGGGCCAAAGTGGCTGCTCTCTTGCTGGCTTCTTCTTTTAACCGGTGGTATTTCTTCACCTGTGTTAGGGATAGGGGAGGAAAATAGGGATGACCAAGTCAGCCTATGTTAGCTCTGTGATCTCCTTCCCAAACCAATCTCTTCCAAGGCTTACCTGATTCTCCTCTAGGGTCAAATCTCTACCCTGACTCTGACTCTCTTCTTCCATTCGTTCCTCGAACTCCTGCCGGGCCTTCTCCACTGACAGCATTTCCTTCTCTAGCTCATCCATATCACCTTTACGTTTCTTATAGTGTTTCTGAGCATTCTGCAGAGACTTCTTGGCTGCTTCCAATTTCTTGATTTTGTGGGAAGTATTCTCTTTGGCTTTGATGTACTGAGGCCGTTTCTGATTCAGCTCTGAGTCCTTCTCCCTTTTGCCAGAGAAGAGCACAACACGTTAGCATTGTGGAAAAAAGGAAGGGAGGGGTCCCACTCATTTTACACAAAGCAGGGCCTGAGCCTTCAACTTTAGGGAATCCCTAAAAGATGATGGGCCTGATGCCCCTATACAGCCTCAGAAAGGAGCAATCCAATTACTACCTCGAAACTGTAGCTTCAGCCTGGCACTCCAGCCACCATCCCTGCTAGACCAGGTTCCTCACTGACTCCCCCAAATAACCTGTGTTTATTAAGTTGTCCCTCATCTCCTCTAACCATTTCTAATTTCTATCCTTTAAGCATCTAATTTCAATTTTTCTCTGCTAGGACAGCCTTCAGTCACTCCAATGACTGGAGCTCCCATAGCTTCCTCTTACTTGGCAAGGACAGTTCTTCAAGTTCCCCTTCCTCTGAGTACTTGCCTAGCCAGAATATGAGTATTTAAATATTCTACTTGTCATAAATGATACTGGTGTTGGCCAAATCAAGTCAAGGAGAAAACAGAGAAACTAATACAGGCCCTGGAATCTAGGCCCAGAGGAGGCCCAGGGAACAGCACAGCCTCTTGGTTTCCCACAAGTACAGACCCATATCTGACTCTTACTTGATCTCCTTTTCAATCTGCTGCTGCTCCCGCATCATTTTGCCCAGCTCCTTCTTCTTCTCCTTTAGCTCATCTTCAACCTTGTCCATACGCTTCTTGTCCTTCTCAATTTCCTTGTTTTTCGAGGCTAGTTCCTTGTTGAGTTTCTCAATTTCTACTTCATTATGGTAAAGCTTAAAGAGCTGCAGTTGTACCTGAGCTCGCACAACCTCGTCCTTTAGGCGCTGGTAGCGGTCTGCCTGTAAAAATAGGGATGGCAGGGCTGGGGATTTAGCTCAGTGGTTCCAGCATCTGCCTCACAAACACAAGGTCCCGAGTTCAATCCCCGGTAACCATATACCACAGTGCCTAGAGTGGTGGCTCACACCTGTAATCCCGGCACTCAGGAGGCAGAGTGAGGAGGATTGCTGTAAGTTCAAGGCTAGCCTGGGCTACACAGTGAGCTCAAGGCCAGCCTGAACTGCAAAGTGAGACCCTGTCTCAAAAAAAAAAAAAAAAAAAAAGAAAAGAAAAGAAAAAGAAAATAGGGGATGCCAACAGTAGTAGGGCACTGACTGGCTCTATCTTGGCCTCTCACAGCCAAGAGGCATCCTAGCCACCTACCTCTTCTTTTTCTTGTTTAGCTTCCTTGCGTTCGGCTGCTATGTTTTTCTTACGATGATAATTAAACTGTGTGTCCTCTTCAGCCTTCACCATTTCCTTCTTTCGCTTATCATACTCCTGAGCCAGCTCCCCAGAGCGACTGATCTCCTCAAACAGAGCTGTCCTCTCTTTGGGGTTCTTCATGGCAATAGATTCCACAGCACCCTAATAAAAATCAAAACACACTCCATAATAAGCTCAGTTGCCCCTGCCCATAATCACTGATTATTCAGAAAAGGTTTGTTGATCCCTCCTCCCAATTTGTGCCACACTTCACATAGGGCTTAGAGTAGCAGAGGGAACTGAAGAGACAGACACTAAGATCACAGTGTGTTATGTGCAATGACAGAAGGAGCACCAAAAAAGGAATAAATGAAGCTTGGGGGAAGGAAGCTGGCTCAGGAGTATGATAAGCGAAAGAAGCTAAGGATGTCTACTTGGAAACTTTTCCAAGTGATATATGACTTTGGAAGATGGAGACAAACTAAGAAAATAAAAAAGGCTGGGCCAGAGGATTAGCTCAGTGGTTCTGGCACCTGCCTTGCAAGCGCAAGGTCCTGAGTTTGATCCCCGGAAACCACATACAATGCTGGGCGTGGAGACTCACACCCACCAGCCATCAATACCACATACCACAGTGCCGGGCGTGGTGGCTCACGCCTGTCATCCCAGCACTCGGGAGGCAGAGACAGGAGGATTGCTGAGTTCGAAGCTTGCCTGGGCTACATAGTGAGCTCAGGGCCAGCCTGAACTAAAAAGCGAGACCCTGTCTCAA
>PVIC010059201.1:0-10180 GCA_004025085.1 Thryonomys swinderianus | reverse complement strand
AATTTCTACTCTTCTGAGATATTTGCTAATTTTTTTGTGTTCTATTTTACTGTCTAATTATATTTGTAGTATTGTCTTATAATTATGTTTCCCCTCTCATCAAATTGTGCATGTCTCTAAAAATGTATTTTTCTTCATTGTGACACATAGCAGGTACTCACTAAATGGATTGTCTTAAAACAGAATAGAGGCAGTTAATAAATATCATCTAAATCGGACCTTTTTTTTTTTTTCTTTGGTGGTACTAGGAGTTGAATTTGGGTGGTGAGAATACCATTTGGTAGGTGTGGTGCCACTTGAACTAAATTCCCGGCCCAAGACCTGAGTAATTTTTGGATCAGATTGACCTTTAGTTTTAAAAGAAGTATAAATAGATGGAAAGGTTTCATAATTACATTTTTATTACAGTGATATTAAAGTTTAGGATGATAAGACGGTCACTTTTTCCTCTATAGTTTATAATGCTAATTAATTTTTAAAATTAAAATGGTCTTTACATTACATTTTCTCCTAGTATTGTTAAGCCGTTAAGACAGTTTTCTGCAATATTGTTTTTAATAAGTCAGTTTAACGTATAAGTCACCTTTTACTTTTTTGTTATGCAAAGTGTACTTCACATGTCATGTAGCTAAAATATCCTATACATTTTGTTCTTTCATTGGTGGTACTGGGAATGGAACCCAGGTCCTTGCACAAGTGCTGTACTGCTGTGCCTTATCCCCAGCCTTGGATGGATGGATGGATTGATTGAAACAAAGCCTTATTAAGTTGCCCAGGCTTTGAATTTGTGATCCTCCTATACTGCCTCCTGAGTAAATGGAATTATAACAGGTATACACTATTATGTGCAATTTATATTTCTTGAAATGAGGGTTATTTCTTTTCAAACCAAGGGATCCATTTAACTTATTTGTTATTTATAATACTCTTATTTTGTATTGTTGTTGGCTATGATTATTGGTCACAAAAATCAGCTTTTAGAAGGTTGAAAATTGTCATACAATAATGCAGTTAGTAAGATTTTAAAAACTGCCTCTCTTCAGAATTCCATATAGAAAGGCACTGTTGTACAGTAAATAGAGATGTTAGTCATTGTACTTATTAATTAGCTGATGTATAGATCAGAACAAATTTGTCACTGTATGCAAGTTTATATATTTTTAAATTTATTTTGAGGATTTTTTTTTTTTTGAGACAGGGTCTCGCTTTGTAGTTCAGGCTGGCCCTGAGCTCACTATGTAGCCCAGGCAAACCTCGAACTCGGCAATCCTCCTGCTTCTGCCTCCCGAGTGCTGGGATTACAGGAGTGAGCCACCACGCCCGGCTATTTTGAGGATTTTGCTTTGTAGTTCAGGCTGACCCTGAGCTCACTATGTAGTTCAGGCAAGCCTTGAACTCAACAGTCCTCCTGCCTCTGCCTCCTGAGTGCTGGGATTACAGGCGTGAGCCACCACACCTGGCATTGTGTTGAGTGGTACTGATTGCTCGTGGGCATGAGCCACCATACCCAGCATTGTGGTCTGTGGTTACTGGGGATCAAACCCAGGAACTTCTGCTTGTGAGGCAGACTCCAGAACCACTGAGCTAAATTCCTGGCCTGTCTTCTATATTCTAAAATTTCCATACATTGACTAGAAAAAAAAAATCTTTCAATTAAAATTGATGGAAAGGAATCTCTATCTCTTGGCAAATAAGTATCAGCTGCCTGTGTATTGTATCCTTTTTCTTTTTCCTTATGAATATAAGAAACTAAGAAATTTTTCTAATGTGTACTTTTTCATTTTTGCCAAATTGCTTTCCAAATCATCTCCACCACCATGACACAGTTCATTTTACTTGATACTTCTTAGTATTATTGAGCTTTTAAAATTTTAATAACTTGATACAAGTAAAGTAGTTTCTCTTTTTGAATTAGCAGTTCCTTGAATGCTGATAAGTTTAGTGTGCTTATTAACCATTTGGACTTGGTCTTTTGTGAAATTGTCTGGTTTTAAAAATCGAATTTATTGGTACATTTTAGGTATACTGTTTTTATAGTTTCTCCTTTATCTAAATATTAGCTTTTCTATTGAATTATCTTTGATTAAAAGAAATGCTTTGTTGTATGCAGCAGAGCTTATGTTCTTGTATTTATCCGTGTTTCTGCATATAGATATATTTTATTCATTTCTATGATTTATACTATTACATGTATAAAGTCTATAGTTTATCTGTTCATTTAACTGTCACCGGACATTTGAGATGTTTCTTTTTTCTCATTAAAAACAGTATTTCTGTATTTACCAACAAGAGACTTTCTTTCTGTCTGTCTTTCTGTCTTTTTCTTTTTCTTTTTTTTTGAGACAGGGTCTCGCTTTGTAGTTCAGGCTGGCTCTGAGCTCACTATATAGCCTAGGCAAGCTTCGAACCCAGCAATCCTCCTGTCTCTGCCTCCCAAGTGCTGGGATTACAGGCGTGAGCCGCCACGCCCGGCATTGTGGTATGTGGTATTGATTGCTGGTGGGCGTGAGTCACCACGCCCAGCATTGTATGTGGTTACCAGAGATTGAACTCAGAATCTTGCGCTTGCGAGGCAGGTGCCGGAATCACTGAGCTAACTCTCCGGCCCTGTCTTTTTCCTTTTTTGTGGTATTGGGGATCAAATTCAAGTTCTTGTGCTTACAAGGTAGGTATGGTACCCTGGCCCCAAGAGTTTTTCTAAGATACATACTTGGAATATCCTACTGTTCTTGGGAGAATACACATTTTCCCATGTATTGGGTAATACAGATTATTTCCCCTCAGAATGATTTTATTTATTTATATTGATCAACAACAGTGGGTAAGTAATCTAGTTGTTTTTCTTTCTTTCCAGTTTTTATTTTCAGATTAAAAAGAAATCTTTGCCAGTCTGCTAGGTATAAATGTTATTGTGAGCTTATAATTATTACAATTATATTTCCTTGATTACTAATGAATGTTTTTAATGTTTATTTCCCTTTTAGATTTCTTGTAAGTGCTTATTTGTGTCTTTTGCTTTTTTTTCTCTTTTCTCTTCCTACATTTATCTTCCTATAGGAGTTCTTTGTAAGTTAACTCGGAAGCCCTGGGCTTTTTGGTTTTCTTGGATAGATTCTATTTTCCTTGCACGTTTTCTTGTGCTGTTTCTTTAATATCCAATGTATGTTTCTGTTAAAGCTCTCTTTGTTGTCCAGTGACATCAACTGAAGCCTTTGTCTGTGCTCAAACTATGTATCTTTCCCTCTAAATTCTTACCATACCGTTTGAAAGTAGTGCATTTGGTTGGGTATATTATAGTTCATTGGTGTCATTTACTGTACTTTAGTAAAAGAATGAGCTTTTTGAGGAGGAGCTGGTATTGCGTCTTTGTTTCCCTGAGCTTATCAACATAACTGCATGATTTTGGCTACCAGGAATAGAAAATCAATGACAGTGGTCTAAATAGGATTTTTTGAATGCTTACATGGCAATGAGTCAGAAGTCAGGCAGCCCATGCCCCTAAGAGTCTAGGCTCCCTCCCTTTTGCCCTTTATCCTCCTTGTTGCTCTTCACTTTCACATAGGAAAATGAGGCAGAGGAAGACACTTTCTGTTCATGACGTATTTTTTTTGTGTTTAAGATTTGAAATATTCTTCAATAGACTTTTCTGCATGTTTAGTTTTTGGCCACATGATGTCATGTGGACATTCTCAAAATGAGAATTTAGTTTCTCAACCTTTCTAGACAAGGGAGCACTTGTCCACTGGGCAACTTTACAAGACTGTATCTTGAATGAATGTTTAAAGAAAGGGTGGGTTGGTGTGTAGCTCAGAGGATGAGCTCTTACCGAGGCGTGCGTGAGGCCCTGGGGTCAATCCTCGGTGCCAAAAAAAAATTTTTTTTGAAATATTAGACTGTGTTCATTATGTTTTCATAGTTATGACACACTGGCTTATAAAATTGTTGGAGTTTTAAAGATATTTCATTGTCTTCTAGCTTCTGGGAAGAGAAATCTGAGTGTTATTCTGATTCTGTTGTGTATGTGACATCTTTTTTAAATCACAAGAAGGCTTTAGGAATTCTGATTATGCGTGGTTTGGGATTTTTTAATTTTACATTTACATGACTTGATGTAGGCATTTTGAAATTCATTATGCTGAGCACTGAGTGTGCCTTTTAAAACTTCAGTTTTGGGGGTATTTTTCGAGTCATATATTTGGTAATTTTCTCGTCATGGTTCTTTTGTTCACTTTTTAAAAGAATTCTGTTACATAAAAAATTATTCTACAATTTTCTGTCTTGTTGTTCATTTTGCATTTTTACTTACTTTTTGGCCTGTTTCTTTATTATCCAGACCTTTAATAGACTTTATTTTCCAATCCAGATTTAAAGAATTTCTAAGAGCATACTCCTTGTTTTCTTTATTTTGTTTTATTGTTTAGTTGAAATGTATTTGCTTATTGATATTAATTATACCTTTCATAAAGTTGTATTTTACTTGAACCTTGAATTGCTTCTTTCCTGAGCACCCCCCACCGTTTATTTCGCTGTCTTTTCTTTTAGGGATTTTTCTCAACTGTCAGTAGTCTTGGCTGATAATACAAAAGAGATACTAACGCGCTGGTTAGAAGTTCTGAGGGACCTGCACATTGCTACTCGGTGGCTGCTCTGTAGCTTCTCACTGCAAATTGCACGTGACGATATCAAGAAGTCTTTCACCTATGCGCCCTGCTGCTTCTTCAAAAAAGGATCCTCTGAACGTGGGGAACATTAGCCTGGCTCTGTTCTTTGGACTCAGCAGAAATTGTATAGATTTGTACTTAATCATGACCCCCCCACCTCATCCTTACTTTCTCTCCTGGTGACCCCCAAATCTGATTGTTTTCCTCCTAAAATTATTAATATCATGTATTGAGAAACCTGGTACATAAAACTCTTTAAAAGTTTTTCAGCCAGGGATTTAGCTCAGTGGCATTGCAACTACCTCAAAAGTGCCTGAGTTTGGTCTCCAGTACCAAAATAATGGTTTTCAGACATTTTCCCAGTTGCCATTTTTTGCCTCTTTCCTCCAAGTCCCTCACACTCTGAGGTTATGCTTTCTTCCATATCCTGACCCTTTCTGAGGCTCTCTGGGTTGGTGGTTCAGCATGTTTATAAGACCAGCTTCCTGTCCAGGCACTTTGATTTGAACTTTCCCCACTCTGCTCAATCTTTTACCCTTCTCTGAAATGTTGTTTGTCCTCATGCAGCATAGCTTAGGGTTACAGATGTGTTCATGAGTTGTAGAAACCAACCCATGAGTTTATGTCTGGCCAGGGAACCAGCAAGGTCAAAAGACACAAAGATAATTTGGAAGACGAGAGCCAGGAGACTCTTGCCTCTAGTGGACAAAGAGCCTCAAACTGATCATGTTGTTATTTTTTTTAAATTGAATTCTTTATTAGTACATTTTACATACACATCATGATCACACACAGTATTGAGAATTTGTACTGGTATATAACTCACACACACACACACACACACACATATATATGAAAAAATGTTATATATATCATATATATTATATAAATATATATCTTATATATATATATATGAGAAAAAATGTTTAAAAAAAGAAAGTGCATATGTGCTTTTTCTTTTTTTAAACATTTTTCCCCTCATTGCTTACCCCTATCCTTTCCCTTTGAATATTTTCTATTTCATAATATCTATCATATATTCTAGAACTTATTTACATCTTCAGATTCTTGTACCAGAGAAAAGATACAGTGTTTATACATCTGTGACCTATTTATTTCACTTATGAGTGTGTCCTCAATGTCCATTTGAGTATAAATGACTCAAACTTGTCATTCTTTATGGCAGAGTAATACTCCATTTTAGAACAATAAAAAACCCACATCTTCTTTATCCAGTCTCCATTCGATGGGCATTTGGGTTGTTTCCAAGATTGAGCTATCACAAACTGAGCTTCTATGGACATGGATCCACATATGTTGCTATGATATGAATCTTTTAGTTCCTTCATGTATATTCCTAGTAGGGGAATAGCAGGGTCAAATGTGACCTCTAATCCTAGTTTTTTGAGGAATCTCCACACTGGTCTCCACAGTGGTTGCAGCAGTCTACATTCCCACCAACACTGGAGAAGGGTTTCTTTCTCCCGGGATCCTCTCCAGCGTTTGTTGCTGGTTAATTTCGCAATAGCAGCTGTTCTTTGTGGAGTGAGATAAAATCTCAGTGTTGTTTTCATCTACATCTCTCAAATGACCAGTGTTGTTGAACATTTCTTCATATGCTTGTTGGCTAATAGTGTGTTTTTTTTTTACTTTTATTAGATTTATGTAAAGATGCAAGTAAGTGCATAATCTAGGGTTTGGGACAGTTGATTAGGTTTTTATAATTTATAGAGTATACTTGAACGTATTTTTAAAATTAGACCTCACTTGTGGTTGTTTTTTTCTGGAAACTGATTGATGTTGGCATGTTATAGACAGCCTGAGGTGGGTGAGGGTGGTGTGATGGTGGTGGCAGCGATGGATTGTTATCTTCTCTCTCTCTCAAGGAGAGTTTAACTTGAGTTTTGATTTTACACCTAATTTCCCACAATGAGATACTGAATGTTTCTATTTCTTGTTTGTTGTTTAAGAGTATAGAGAAAAGCATTACTATCTTAAAGCTGGGAGCCAAAAATGACTACCTTTCCATGAATTATAGCAATAACTAGCATATATTGTACACTTTATAAACATATGGCTTCATTCTAATGGTAAAAACTCATTCTTTTATTTAATCCACACATCTGATATGTCAGACACCAAGTTTCTTCTAGGCTTACACAACACAGTTATTTGTAAAATGAGACAATAGTACAGGCCTTCTAGAATTTCTGTGAGTTAAATATTTAAAATTCTTGGGAAATTTGGTGTATGACATACCAGATGTGTGGCTCTCAATTGAGAATGCATGCTGGTAAAATGAATCAGGATTCTATCTTAAGCAATATGACTTGAAGTACCTACTGTGTTTTCTGTGGTTCTATGCCATGGCTATGTATAGCTGTAAAATACATGGAGAGTGAATATTTTAGGCATATTCTGAATTTTAACCTTTTAATTAAGTTCTTTAAAATTTTAACCTTTTTATTATTATTATTATTTTTTTTTTGTGACAGGGTCTCGCTTTGTAGTTCAGGCTGGCCCTGAGCTCACTATGTAGCCCAGGCAAGCCTCAAACTCAGCAATCCTCCTGTCGCTGCCTCCCGAGCTACCACGCCCGGCTTTTTATTAAATTTTAACCTTTTAATTTTAAAGATTAAAATTTTAACCTTTTAATTAAGACTTTAAAAAAGTCTTTAATTTGTTTATCCTATTGTGTATGAAATTTTAGTATCTGTAATCCCATTTTCAGAATCAATTTCAATATAGTAAATGACAGCATAGTAAAATGGGAATCACTTTTTAAAAGCTAGTATATTTTCATCTACATTTAGAAAGTTGTAGAAGGCTGGAGATTTATCTCAGTGGTTCCAGTGCCTGCCTCGCAAGCGCAAGGCCCTGAGTTCGATCCTGGTAACCACATACAGTGCTGGGCGTGGTGACTCACGCCCACCAGCCATCAATACCACATACCACAGTGCCGGGCATGGTGGCTCATGCCTGTAATCCTAGCACTTGGGAGGCAGAGGCAGGAGGATTGTTGAGTTCCAGGCTTGCCTGGGCTACATAGTGAGCTGAGGGCCAGCCTGAACTACAAAGCGAGACCCTGTCTCAAAAAAAAAAAAAAAAAGTTGTAGAAAATAGATGACAGTAATAAAGCAAATAATGGAAATGCAAAATTGAAGCTTTTAATATCATTTCTTGGGAAGAGTCTATTAGTGTTCAATTTTTAATTCTAGTAGTTCTTTAAAATTTTCCTTTATAGGTGTACTTCTTCTAGTTAGTCATCTTTCACTATGAATATCCTTGAACTTTAAAAAGTTGCATATGATTATCAGGGTACTCTTATCCAGCTATTATAGATATTTTAAAATTTGTTTTATACCTTTCCTCTTGTGAGGCTTAAATGAAGAACTATTATAAATACAAGGTTAAATAAATATCCTTCTTTGCATTTATTACTTGTGATGTATTTGGTTAAGTAAACAGGTAATTAATGATGTTTAAAACCATATAAAGATAAACATCTCTGTATGTAAATACAAACTTAAGTAGTTTATATTAGGTGTTCCCATTATTAAAAAATTATGCACATTTTCTTCTTAAGAGTGTTATGTTTACAGTCATCTTCTATAAAGTTGGCACTAACTTGCTTTGGCAACTTTGGGAACTTTAAGTGAAGCATTTTCAATTCTATCATTTGGCCAACTAAAATATTACATGTATTTGACAGGTTTTACTGCATGTCATTTGAATTTCATTAGAAAATGTTTCCTTTGATTTAAATACTGAGTTGATTTAGTTTTTGTATACTAAGCAGTACACTCCCATATTGGTTTTAATAAAAATATTTAGGAATATTTTAGGTTGACAAAATAATGTCTATGGTAGGGATTTCTGGTTTTCCTTTTGGTACAAAGTAACTTCAGTTATTTGGGGCAAAGTCATGTGACTAGTCCTGGCCAATGAAACTGAGCAGAGATTACATGTAAGGCTTTAGGATCAGTGCATCAGATTTTCATTATGACTCTATTAAAAGCTTTTTATTATATTCCACATTAGCCCACAGTATTCTAGATGGGTCCTATGAACAAGACAAGAAATGGAGTCCCTAATAAACCACAATGAACATATAGAATGAATGAGAAACTATCATTTTAAATCACTGAAATTTTGGGGTAGTATGTTGTAATTATTAGATTACTCTGAGTGCTGAAATCTCCTATGAGGAAAATCTTATATGAAGCCCCTCAGAACATTTTAAGATGGTGGAGCCACAAAGAGTCCACCATTTTTTAAGATAAAAGAGGAAACATTCTGCTTTCATTGAGGGGCAGGCAGAGATGGAGTTGGAGGTGTTAAATATTTGGAACACTTCAGAGAAACTTCTAGACCAAAGTGGATATTTCTCATTTTCTTGAAATTTTTGTTGTTGTTGTTATTGTTCTGCTTGGAAACTTTGCAAATGGCACCTTAATAGTGACCAAGGATAGATATTTTTGGTCTAGAGGATAACAACAATTGCTTAGTTCCAAATCTCCATGTACTCTGCCCTCCCCTTCCCCCAACATAATATGGACAAGAGGCTTTAATAAAGCCACACATACCTTCAGCATTGCTGATGGGAATATCATAACTTCAGATTACTTGGGAGTAGATAAAGAAGAGCATCCCTATCATCGAATGTGATAGGGCTCAGGATGCAGCAGCCCTGTGGAGTGTAGTGTGCAGAAGGACAATTTTAAGAGATACCATGAAAAAGAGAGAAGATGCCCAAAATATGTAGACACAACACGGGCAAAGTAATCATCCTTAGAAAATATTATCAGTATATACCATAGCACTGAACCCTGGCTTCAGTCTTGTTTAGTTTACAGCTTGAGCTGATGAGAATGGCTCAGAAGTGAGCAGGACCCAAAGTGGCAGCTCAGACATCACTGCTTTCAGAGGAGAAGTAGATAAATGGGCAGGCGGGCACCTGGGGGATGTGGCCAGTGAAGAGAAGAAAATAAAAGGAGAAAATTACAGGTCTTACAAAAACAAGAAAAGTTAAACCCTAGTCCTTCCCTATTATCCCTTAAACCAGAGAAACTTCACTGAAACTTTCACAGGGAAGGATCTTTTGTACTTGGAACTCTGTACTTTTATCTTTTGTACTTACTGAACGCTTAGAAATAAAAACAAAAATTAATATAAAACCACTGTAAAAATACAAATGAAAACCAAAACGTTAGTCCAGATCCAATTGTTATGCAGAATAATAACTGGAACACAGCACTTCAAATGGAATAAATATTTTCAGGTAAGCATCAGGAGGTTGTGCTTGTTTTGGGAGAACAACTTTAATTAGATATTAAAAACTAAGAAATGACAACAACAGCAAGATAGAGAATGGATTGGATTTTGGAAAAAAGTAATATATAAAGTCATCAGAAACAGTGACTACCTTTACAAGGTCCCTAGATAAGAAAGGATTCAAATAAAAATTTAGGACATTCAAGGATAGCAGGGCAACAATTTTTTAAAAAAATTAAATATAG
>PVIC010059200.1:0-10180 GCA_004025085.1 Thryonomys swinderianus | reverse complement strand
CAAACTCAACAATCCTCCTGTCTCTGCCTCCCGAGTGCTGGGATGACAGGCGTGAGCCACCGCGCCTGGCACTGTGGTATGTGGTATTGATGGCTGGTGGGCGTGAGTCACCACGCTCAGCATTGTATGTGGTTACTGGGATCAAACTCAGGACCTTGCACTTGCAAGGCAGGCGCTGGAACCACTGAGCTAAATCTCCAGCTCTCATGTTCTTATTTTCAATTTATTCAGTTATCTTTTATGTCAACATGTGTCATTTCTATTCACCAAGTAACAAATGCTAGAAATCTCAGACTTATATTTGACTATTTCTTGTCTTCAAGTCAATTTCCAGTTTGTCATCCAATTCTTCAAATTTTAACTCAAATGTGTGACATCAGTTCTTGCCCTTCTCTCTTTTTAGCCATTCTGACTAGTTCAACCTGTTGTCCCAAAATAATAGACTTTTAAAATAAATTTCCCGTGTCTGCTCTAGGAATGCTTTTGCAGAACACAGAAATCACTGCCTTGAATACAAAACAAACTGTGACAACTCCTCATTGTGTGTAGATTCAGTCCAAACTCCTTACCGAGTCCCCAAATGTACCTGCCATGATCATCAAACAGTGTCTTCCTCCAGGGACCTTGTTCTTCTGTTGTATTTCCCTGAATATATTTTATGTTTTCTTGTATTTGGGTGCTACATTTTCCTTTTATTTTTCCAGAATTGACTTTTCTCTTTTTCACTCAGACAACTCAAATGCCACCTTCAGTGCCTTCTAAAACATTATCTCTATATAGATTATCTTCCTTTATTCTCTCAGACAGAAGAACCAATCAATCAATTTCATATGAACTTTAATCTTCTTGCAGCATAGAAATGACTTCTTTGAGAAAAAGAACTGGATTTTATCCATTTTTTGTTCTTATTGCCTAGTCTAGAATCTGGCAAAAAGAAAATGCTCAGGAAACATTTGCTGAAAGGATGAACAAATGAAAACGAGCCAGAAACTTTCATTACTACATAACAGCAAGATTCAGACCCTGCCTTTTGACCACCCTCAGTGTTACCCATGTTTTTCCACGGTACAGAACTCAAGAGTACAGTTTTAATTAGTCTACTTTCTGCAGAATTAAATAGCAGTAAAGTATAGTTGAAAATTGGGCTTGGGGATTAAAAAACTACCATCAAATCCTGATCCCATTATTCATAAATTGTGTAAATCTGTCTAAGTTATTTAAATTACTGTGCTTTAATTTGCTCACCTGTGAAATGTCTGATCACAGAACCTACCCAGCACTGTAGTGAAGACTGAATGAGTTCTTTATATATTATAAATGTGAATATTCGATCTGAGGAATTTCTGGCAAAATGTTTTCTGATTCTGTATATTCTCTTATTACTCTGTTGTTTATTTTGTTGTGAAGAAAACTTTTTAAATTTAATATGATCCCATTTGTTGAATCTTGGAACTATTTCCTGTGCAACTAGAATTTTATTCAGAAAGTCCTTACCTACATCCATGACTTTAAGAGTTTCACCAATCTTGTCTTCCAGCAGGTTAAGTATTTTTCACTTAATATTTTGTTTTTTGACCCACTTTGATTTTGTTTTAATACATGGTGAGAGATATGAGTCTAGACTTACAACCTTTGTATGGTTAGTCAGTTTTCCATTTATTAAAGAAGTTACCTTTCTCTCAGTGTGTATTTTAACTCCTTCATCAAAGATTAAATAGTTGGATGCATTTGGGATTTTTTGTTGTTGTTTGAGACAGGGTCTCGCTTTGTAGTTCAGGCTGGCCCTGAGCTCACTATGGTGCCCAGGCAAGCCGCCGCAAACTCAGCAATCCTCCTGTCTCTACCTCCCAAGTGCTGGGATTACAGGCCTGAGCCACCACGCCTGGCACTGTGGTATGTGGTATTGATTGCTGGTGGGTGTGAGTCACCACACCCAGCATTGTATGTGGTTACTGGGATCGAACTCAGGACCTTGCGCTTGTGAGGCAGGCACCGGAACTACTGAGCTAAATCTCTGGTCCGCATTTGGGATTTTTTTGTGAGTGTGCATCCTCTGCTCTGTTCCATTGATTATTTGCTTTTTAAAAGTTTTTATTATTTTATTTATTTTTGAGACAGAGTCTTGCTTTATAGTTCAGGCTGGCCCTAATCTCACTGTGTAGCTCAGGAAAGCTTTAAACTCAGCAATCCTCCTGCCTCTGACTCCTGAGTGCTGGAATTACAGGTGTGAGCTACCACACCTGACTGTTCCATTGATTCTTATGTCTGTTTTTGTGTCACCATAGCTTTGTAATATAATTTCAAATCCAGAATTATGATGCTTCCTGCTTTGCTCTTTTTGCCTAGGATTCCTTTTGTTGTTCTGGGTCTCTGAGTTTCAAGTGATTTTTAGAATTGTTTTCTCCAGTTCTGTGAAGAATGCTTTTGGAATTTTAATTGGGCTTTGATTAAATCTGTATATTAATTTTGGAAATCTAGCCATTTCAACTATACTGATTCTGCCTATTCAGAAATAGGGGATACCTTCTTTATTTACACACAGTGGAGTACTGCTCTGCCATAAAGAAACCTAAACTTGAGTCATTTGAGGGAAAATGGACTTTTAGACCATAATTTTAAGTGAAAAAATCAGTCACATAATCATAAATATCACTTGGTTTCTATTACATGAAAAACCTAGACTAAAAATAAAGAGCAAATTACAAGTTACACAACAGGAAATAGAGATGTAGTTCACTCCTAAAGGTGAAGGAAATCAAGAGATGGAGAGAGAAAAAGGAGGGAAGGGATAAAGGGTGGAAAGAAAGGAATTGAGATATGTTTTGTACATATACCAGTCCCACAAAAAGAATGTAAACTTGGACTGCAAACAGGTCCCCAAAAAAGGAAGAGATCAAGGGATTAGTGGAGGAAAGGGAAGGAAAGAAAAGAGGATGAAATATATGTTATGGACATGTAACAACTTCCCACTAAGAATGAAAATATGATATGCTACTCACATGTACTAGTAAAAGAAAACCAAGCAACCAAACAACCAAAACGATGGAATAAGCTAGACCTGTGCGGCAATCAGAAAAGTGTTGGTTGTTCCTTAGGTAAGTTTTGGTAATTTTAAGCTATTATATTGTTATTCATGGGGTTCAGTTACCTAGAGCTTTATCAGTTAGTTACTAGTGGGTCTTAGATGGATTCCTATTGAGATCTTAATGATTGAGAATAATAATGTCTACTCAATTTCCTGATGATAATGTTTGCATTTAAATAGCTTCAATGAGACAAGGCAAATAAATGATATGTAGAGATTTTGAGCACTGTGAAGACTTTTTTACGTTTGACTACTGAATGGTCTTTTTTGCATAATTTTTAACCTTAAATATTTACTTGAGATTCCCTCTTTACCCAAGTAATGTAAGTATATAGGGACATAGAGATAGAGTAAAAATAAAATATAAGCCACTAAATTCTACATAGTGAACACCTTTTTGGGTTGTTTTAGGGAGTGTTGGTGCCAGGTATTGAACCTAGGGCCTTCCTCATGAACTATATCCCCAGATAAATTTTATTTTGTTTTTAAATTTTGAGACAAGATTTTGCTAATTCATTGTGTTTCACATAATGGGCTCAAATTTGGCAATCATCCTGGCTCAGGCCCTCAGGATGCTGAGATTATAGGCATGCACCCCCATGCCTGTCTCTGCAGCTTTTTTTTTTTTTTTTCAAACTCAAGAGACACAGTTCTGCATATGGTTGTAGAAATTTAGAGAGGGCATACATTGAGTTTAGGGCAGTCATTAAAAGTTTTGGAGGAGGTAGATTAAGACAAAACCATTAGTGCTGGCAGAGCCAAGATGGAAAAACAGGACAGACAGGGTAAAGGAAAGGCATAATATAGACTGAAGAGGACAACAACCTAGTAAATATATGAGTATTGTTGCCAATAGAATTATTTTAGGGTAATTGTTTAAATTTCTTATATAAGATCACAAAATAACATTTTTATCTACTTGTTGCATTTTATATCAAATGATGATTACTATGGTGTCACAACAGAAGGTAGAAAACTTCATGCAAAGAATATTATACAAAAGATGTATGCATGTTGTGTATATAGCAGTGGGGAGTAGGGTAGGTAGGGGAGGGGGAAAATGAGAATTAAGTTGTGTCATATACCGGTACAAATTCTCAATGTAGGGTGTAATTGTGATGTGTATATATATAATGTACTAATAAAACATACCAATAAAAAAGATGTATGCATGTTTTATTTGGAGTGGAAAGAGTGAAGGAGTGGAGATTTTATTATTTATTCTTGTGGATTCCCTTCCCATACTTGAACATGGAGATTGTGAAAATGAAGGATTATACTAATTTTATGCTTTGATTTTCCTGGTTATTGAATGTGTTTTTACCTAACAGTTCAAAAGTATTTAATATACTCTGATACCAGAGTTTCTAAACAATTTGCTACTCAAATGGAAGCATTTGGAAAAATTCTGTATTTCCCTTTATGTTCTTCTTTTTTTTTTTTTAATGGTAACATGTATTGAACTCACATTTTTTTTTTTTGAGACAGGGTCTCGCTTTGTAGTTCAGGCTGGCCCTGAGCTCACTATGTAGCCCAGGCAAGCCTCGAACTCAGCAATCCTCCTGTCTCTGCCTCCCTAGTGCTGGGATTACAGGCGTGAGCCACCACGCTGGGCTGAACTCACTATTTTTGAAGTATAGTCTCTTAACTTCTTCATCTGTAAAAGTGAATTCAATATACCAGTGTGTATAGAGAGCTTAGTAAATAGCATTAGTCAGTGGAGGTGAGAAGAGGGCTGACATATAATAATCTCAAACTGTATCTTCATAATTTGTTTTGTAGTTAAGGGCAACCACTTATGAAACAATACACTTTTCTAAAATCTTGTTTATTCATTTGATCCTCAGGGCTTGCAGTCAATAAATAGAGTGGAAGTGCAGTTGGCAAAACTCCAATGCAAAATCATACTTGAGGACTCTGCTTACATGGTCTTACTTGGGGCATCTTTACTATGCCAATAAGAGAGAGGAACCTTCATTATTTCATATACCTTTTTATTCTCATATAGCAAGTGGCCAGAAGTCTTCTGGAGGTAGGTTTCTAATTTTTAAAACTCAATAACCTTGGAATGTGATTAATCTCTCTATGTTTCTGTTAGTAATATTAAAATAGCAACACCTACACCACTTATTGCAATATGGGTAGTAAGAGAAGATGAGCATATAAAAGTAGTAGCAAACAACTGGAATACGTTTTTAATATCAATTCCTGTTCCGAATATTCTACAAATATTAATAAGCTTATTCTCCCCTGAACTGTGCATAGTGGCACCAGTATGCATCTCAACAGAGAAGTTGGAAAATTTTCTTTTTCAAATTTGCCCTATGTGTTCCAGAAAAGTTGGTTAGGCATTTACAACCTAATGATAAAAACTGGGAAGTGAATGGAAATATTCCAAACTCAAATAATCTTGAACTAGAGATTTTGAGAGCACTTTGCAAATAAGAAGTAACAAAGGACTGGACTGAGCATCACTTTCTACTTGTGGATAAGAAGAGACTAGATGTATTGGTGATTGTTAATTGGGATCTGATGAGGGCAGTTACAGAAGGCTGGTTTTCTTTTATTACAGCTATTTGAGGAGGTTTATGTAAAGCAGTCAGGCTGAGAATAAGATGTGAGGTATGTTAGAATTGAAAACCAAATTTTATATGCAGCAGTCCTGGGTAAGTGTAACTATTAAGGAGTCTATTATCAGCACGAAGTCCAGTGAATCACTCACTTACTCTAATCTTCTATGCTGTCATTTATAAATGAGGATAAAAATCTTCTACACTCTAATTTTTCACTGAATAGTAGAGATGGTCATATAAACTGAAACAACTCATCATTGAGTAGAGAGCTATTACTGTAATGAGGGTAGAGCTCCAGAAAGCTGAAGTTGGAAGACCAATCTGCATACTCAGCTCAGGATAGTAGGGAAGCACTGGCAGATGTATAGCAGAGATATATATAACGTCAGGTTACAGCAATTAATGTAACAGTTAATTAGCATATTAATTTCTTATTAGACAGTTCAGGTTAGGGGTTGACTGACTGTAAGGGAACTAAATAGGAGGACAGGATATCTATTAGGAAAATATTAAATAGAGGAAGAGGCTCTATAAAGTAAGGAGGAGTTATGGATTTGCAACAAAGACAAGTGTCATTTTTGAGATAAATTTTTCTAAACCTTATATAGGACTGTTCTACAACTTAAAAAGAAAATCTCAAGAAAAACTAATTACAAATACAGGTATTCTTTTAAAAGCAGGTAATTCCTATCTAAGAAATTTCTTTTAGGTTTGGGGAAACAGAAATATATTCTGGATACTGATATTCTGTATTTGATTTCTTTCCTTTAAACTTTCTCTGCCTCATTTCCTGAAGCTTGGAGTGACCATTTTACTTTGGGCCATTGTTCAACTTTCCACAACTCCTGCCAAGGACTTACCTTATCACATTGTACTTATTTCTCTATGTTTGTCTCTCCATTAAATGAGGAGTTCAATGAATGTTAAACATCTTTTTTTGCAACCCTAGTATTTAGATAATTTTGCACAGAGTATTTAGTAAATGTTTGTTATTTAATAAATGGGAAAACAAATGAAAGAGTAGGAACATTAAGTATGAGATCACTGCAGTAAGACTGGGCTTGAATCTCAGCTCCACCACCAAGTAGTAGCAAGATAATAATCATCTAAACCTTTTTCCTTATTTATAAGATGGAAATCCCAACATCACAGTATTGCAGTGAGGTTAAACAATACAAAAATACATAAAGTGTTTACCTTTCTTCTTGATACACAGCAGACATTTTGAAGATTAAATTAGAGATGTCTCTGTTACGATCAATGTTCATGTGAAGACAATAACAGTTAATTCTTCCTTCATTTCCCTCTTTCCTCTATTCTCCCAGTGTAAGTCTGCTTTGGAAAACCATGTTGATGGAAGCAGTGATCATCATGACTAAACTTGCTAAATAGTAAAATCAATAGACTTTTATTTTTTTATTTTTATTTTTATTTTTTTTGAGGCAGGGTCTCGCTTTGTAGTTCAGGCTGGTCCTGAGCTCACTATATAGCCCAGGCAAGCCTCGAACTCAGCAATCCTCCTGTCTCTGCCTCCCGAGTGCTGGGATTACAGGCGTGAGCCACCACACCCAGCACTGTGGTATGTGTTATTGCTTGCTGGTGGGTGTGAGTCTCCACGCCCAGCATTGTATGTGGTTTCCAGGGATCGAACTCAGGACCTTGCGCTTGCAAGGCAGGCGCAGGACCCACTGAGCTAACCGTCCAGCCCAATAGACTTTTATTTTATGCCATTATTCAGGGTTGCTTTCTGTCTCTAGGTAGTCAAAGCCTTAGGAGATATAAATATATAGAACATGAATAAGATTTTCCTTACCTTAGGGAAATAGTAATGATGTCAGCTTATTGTGTACCCAGAAAGAAAAGCAGCTTGACCTACTGGAGCAGTAAGTCAAAGGCTGTTCCTGAAGAATCACAACAATATAGACAGGAGATTCTGAGACACTGAAAAGTAGTTTTTACAGTTTGTTTTGCCAGTTGATCAAACATGAAAGGTGAAACCTAATATGTGGTAAAGCCTCCCCTTTTACATTCTTTTCAATACTTCCACACTTCCAAATAATTTGTTTGAGAAACACATTTTGTGCTTTTTATTAAACCCTGTATTGGACTGGATTTTTCTGTATTCAGAGACTTAATTTGCCAGTGAACTATACCTTCAGGTTGGCCATCTGGAAAAATAAACTCCACAACAGATATATAATTTGTCTTTTGTCTGGTGTTAGGCAGTAGATTTGGGGGATTAGTATTGAGCAAACAGCAGGCAGGGGCTTGCCTGGCTCGTTGACTCTCTTTCCTTTCTCTTAGGGCATCTTGCTAAATTACAAGTTAACAAATGGTTCTTACTCTTACAATGCCTTTGTCAACACTATATATATATATAGGAACCTAATTTCCAATAAAACAAAAAAGCTTTCCTTTTTTTGCTCAGAGAAGCAATGCCATATGGACTAAAGTGTGAGGTCAGAAGCAGCATATTGCCTGGAATACAGGCAACTTGCCAGCTGTGCCCTAACTGGGAGGTTAGGGAGGAGACCACTCCCTCTCCTATTGTAATGCAAACTCCCCACCAAACCCACCAAGTTACTAGCTTGGTTATCTGGGAACTGTCACAGGAGACAGGTCCCATGTTTTCCCAAAGGCCCAAATACCAGTTTGCCTTTATTAGAGCGCAGCATGAAAGAATTAGGGCTTGGCAAGCCAATGTCAAAAAGCCAGTGTGCTTGGATAGACACTGTACTTCTGGATAATTTGCACTGGTTCCAGTTCCAGTGTACTTGCAGAATGATTCTCACCTTTGATAAGTGGTGAGAGGGGCACCCCAGTTGGTGTTAACACACTGGCTGGGTGGGTAGAGAGACACAGGCCTGGCCTGTTTCTGCCACTTACTAGGCTACTTGACCCTTCAAATTTTCTGACCTTGTAAGCCTAACTTTTTCATTTGTGTAGCTATGACAATATGAAATACCTTTCAAAGATTTATGATGACTATAAAATCATTCATGGATATGAAGGTGATAACAGAGAACAAGTACTCTATGTTTTTAAAAATATAATAAGTACCCAATTTATAAACAAATTCTATTCTGGGAGGATGTAAGTCAAATTCATTTGTAGGTCCAACCAAGTAAGTCCTGTGTTTTTGACACAAATATACAGCATATGCTGTTTTGTGCTTGCTACTGAGCACTTCCACATCATCACTGCTTTTCCTTTAATTTCCTGGGCTTGAGAGGATGGAGCTCTGCACTATTGTACACTGTCATACTGTGCAGTAATCACCCAGCAGCACAACTTTGGCCATGTCTGACACCTGTGAACATCTGTAATGGGAAATCTGTTCACAGCTGTGAAAGTTTACAATGTGAATGTTGGTACATCCAGGATTGACTGTAAAACAAAGCAAGTCCAAATCACATTTGTAAGGGTTGTACTATATACTCTCACACACTATGCTAGATTTGTTGTGGCAACCTACCACCAAAAATGCCTCATTTTTCATAGTACTCCTCCTTCCTTCCCTTTTTAGAGAGTGGCAGCATTTCTGATCTTAGCACTATTGACACTTTGGACCAGATAATTGGTGGAAAGAAATGTCCTATGAAAATCCACTTTATAGTTGCTGGAACACAATGCCTACTACCAAGATCTGAAAATGGAAAAGTTTATTTCTTGCTTACAGTTTCTGAGGACTCAGCCCAGTGTTAACTGATTCCAAGGCAAAAAAATCATGGAGGAAAGTTATGGTGGGAAAATGCTGTGTGGTTCATGGCAATGAGGAAGCAGAGAAGAGAAACTGTGTTAGAGGGAAAGTCTTGAGGCATCAGACACAGACCCCCCCAGAGTCTCACCACCAGGGCCCACCTAGACACACCCTGAGGTGTGCTTTGCTCATCCTCTAGGTGTATTCTAAGCTAATCAAGTTGATGACTGTCACATATTGTTGAGCAGCCTTCTGGGCTTCTACCCAGATTCCTATAGTTGTGACAAAAGATTCTTCAAACCCGAATAAAATTCTTGCAGGAAGTGGTTGGCTGCATAACACCTGTTTGAGAAGGAGGGAAGGTCTAGGAGGTGGGAAGGGATGTTGACTGTTTTTTTTTAATTGAATTCTTTATTGGTACAATTTATATACATCTCAAAATCATGTATGACATTGGGGAATTTGTACCAGTATATGACAAAAGTTAATTCTCATTTTTACTCATATCCCTACCCACCCACACCTCCTCACCCCCTTTATACATGCTCTTTTATTTTCTTTCATATCATATTTATTCCTTCCCCTCATCACATTCCCACACCAAGTTTCCTATGGAAATTTCCCACTCTATAAAAGCTGTCATACTTTCTTGAGCTCATTTGCATCTACAGGTGTTCATGCCAAAGAGAAGATCCGGAATTTGTCTATCTGTGATCTATTGATTTCACTTATTAGTATATCCTCCAGGTGATGTTGACTGCTTTTTTTTTTTTTTGCTTTTGAGACAGGGTCTTACTTTGTAGTTCAGGCTGGCCCTGAGCT
>PVIC010059199.1:0-10183 GCA_004025085.1 Thryonomys swinderianus | reverse complement strand
AGAACAATCACATCATGTTTGTTACCATAATACAATAAATGCCGATATCAGTATTAAACACAGTAAATAAGACAAAAAAGGTTTGTTAGATTCTATACTGGATACTTTGAGCTTATGAGTTACCTCTATGTCTGACTCCTCACTGCACAGCTCCGGGATACAGTGTGCTGCTGGGCGGCCTTCAGTCCACTGGAAATGGACTGCACCCTGCAGCTGGGTCTGAGTGCTGCTCCCTCAGTCCGCCGGAAGCAAGCCACGGTGGGGACGCATCTGCTGGGTCCAGTCTGCCCGCAGCTGGTCCCTCAGTCCGCTGGAAACACGGCACGGTGGGCCCGGAGCTGCTGGTTCCGGTCCGTCTGCTGCTCGTTCCCCAGTCCGCTGGAAACACAGCTCTGCGGGTCTGGAGCTGCTGGGTCCGGTTCGCCCGCCGCACGTTCCTCAGTCCGCTGGAAGCACGGCACGACGGGCCCGGAGCTGCTGGGTCCGGTCCGCCTGCTGCTCGTTCCCCAGTCCACTGGAAGCACGGCACCGCAGGCCTGGAGCTGCTGGGTCCGGTCTGCCCGCTGCTCGTTCCCCAGTCTGCTAGAAACACGGCACGGCGGGACCGGAGCTGCTGGGTCCGGTCCGCCCACTGCTCGTTCCCTCAGTCCGCTCCTTTCCATGTCTTTTGCCCTATGCATATGGAACTGGCTTGATGAACTTTAGGCTTGCAAAACACAATCATGAAAGCTCTCCTGTACTGTCTCCCACTATTTTTTGTTTTAAACCCTGCTTAGTGGAGGCAGCTTTTCTCTTGCTCCTTGGTGAGAACTCAGAAAGGGGCCTTCATTTTTCAGGTCACTCTAATCCTACAGTGACTTTAAATTGCACACAAATTTAAGACAGGGTCTTCCTTTGTAGTTCAAGCTGGCCCTGTGCTCACTAAGTAGCACAGTCTAGCCTTGAACTCACAGCAATCCTCCTACCTCTGCCTCCCGAGTTCTGGGATTACAGGCATGAGCCACCATGCCCAGCACTGTGGTAAGTGGTACTGAATGCTGGTGGGCATGAGTCACCATCCCAGTACTGCTGTCTGTGGTTACTAGGGATTGAACCAGGGACCTTGCACTTGCTAGGCAGGCACTAGAACCAAGGAGCTTCATCTCTGGCCTGCACACAAAGTCTTAACCCATTTAGCTCATTTTCAACAAAAATGTGAATGGTTCTTAAAAAAGAAACTTAGAAGTAAAGTATTAAATTTGTAGCTTAGTTCTAATAAAAAGATTATTCATCCAGTTCCATGTAGAATTATGGATTATATATCCAGTACTTTGGATATGTCTCATCAGTCTACATAGAGAAGTATAGGAAAGAGCTTCAAGAAGTTTGATGCTGATATTCATATAAGAATTTACTAAGGACTTTACCTACATTAAAAATTTTTTTTTCAGGGCCAGGGATTTAGCTCAGTGGTTCTGGCATCTGCCTTGTGAGTGCAAGGTCCTGAGTTTGATCCCTGGTAACCACACACCATAATGCTGGGTGTGATGGCTCATGCCTGTAATCCCAGCAGTAGGAAAGCAAAGGCAGGAGGATTGTTGAGTTCGAGGCTTGCCTGGGCTACATAGTGAGCTCAGGGCCAGCCTGAACTACAAAGCGAGACCCTGTCTCAAAACAATTTTTTCTTCTATTCATTTTTCATTTTCCAATCTTTTCTATGTTGCCAATAGTCTTCTCAAAACTTAATACTAGCCTGGCTCCTCCTCTGCAGAAAATATTAAATAAATCCAGAATAATCTCTAACTCCCAAGCTTGGAATATATCCTTGTATTTTATTACTGTTCATTCTGTGGTACCATGCACAACTGTTAGTACACATAAAACCCTCAATACATTTAGTTATGGTTTCTTTTGTTACCCAAGGTTGAACTCAGGACCTTGTGCTTGCAAGGCAGGTACCACTGAACTATATCTGCAGGCATAGTTATGATTATTTTTATCATAATTAGACAATGAAACATGCTTGACTGTTTTAATCTGTATAATTTTATACTGCACTTTTCTTTCGTTAAATGTCTATGATTATTTTTCTCATGGGAACTTCATATATGGGCATCTAACTATGTAGTGGTGATCAAACTATGATTCTCAAGCTTTTGACAAGTCATCAGGCTTTTTTAAAAATTTTTTGAGACAGGGTCTCACTTTGTAGTTCAGGCTGGCCCTGAACTCCCTCTGCCTCCCAAGTGCTGGGATTACAGGAGTAAGCAATCATGCTCGGCACTGTGATATGTAGTACCAAAAATTGAACTCAGGACCTTGCACTTGCTAGGCAGATGCCAGAACTACTGAGCTAAGTCCCCAGCCCAATCAGGCTTTTGCAAAATACCTGCATTAAAACATTTTCAACATAAATCTTCATCCCCTACTTTTCTTCCTTAATGTAATAAAAAATTGGCAAATACCAATAAAGTATGAAAACTAGAAGAGGCCTGGGAGTTCATTCATGATCTCATGGTGATGAAAAGATTCCATTTCATTCTTTGTCACTGTTAATTGTGATATGTCAACTTGGACTGGATTAAGAAGGGCCCAGTGGGTTAGTGAAGCACACTTCTGGGAGTGTCTGTTGGGCTCATGGAAGTATGACTTGGGTACTGTATGTCACCCTGTTTCCTTTGTTTCTGGCATTAATCTGAGCTCTACTTACCTGTTGACATGAACTAAACATCTGTGCTTCCCCATGCCCTTCCACCATGGCATTTCTGCTCTGAGCCAAGGGACCATGGACTGGTTCTACTGAAACCATATGGCAAATTATACTCTCCTCCATTAAGCTGGGAAAGGGGGGTCAGGCATTGTGTCCCAGTCATGCGAAAGCTAACAAATGATTCACGTATCACTTTCATCAGCTGAGGGTCACATGACAATGTTTCACATACCCCCCTCCCCATTACCAAAGTGATGTATACTCACCGAACATTCTGGCATATATAAAGGGGAAAAGGACAAAACAAAAGAAAACACTACTATCACTTTCCCCCTACTGCTCATTTAATCTGCATCAGAAATTCTGCCTGTGCTGTGTGCCTAAGGCCCTTCCCTGTTTTATCAGAGGGCAATGCCACCCTCAGACCAATATCTGAGAGTCATACTGTGCAAAGACTCACGACTACCTTGCACTCATTTTACAGGTGCCGGATGCCCACTCTGCTCACTGGGGCAATTCCTAAGAGGCTGGAATGAGGGAAATCAGAGCATGAAATCAACGGTTCCTTCTCCCGTGGGGCAATTAGGATAATTTTTCCATAATTCACTGACATGATATATGGAAGATGAAGAGTAAGACAAAAATAAACACCTTCTTATCAGCTTTTTTTAGGTCTCTAAGGAGACTAAAATATTCTGTATTAATAAGTCAGGTGGAAAGTAGCCTGGAGAAATGTCTAATAGTCCTTATGTCTAAGGCAGGAATAGTTCCAAGTACTTTTGAAATATGACATTTAAAAACTGCTTTCAGAAATACCATAAAACAGGACAGGGACATCTGCATCACTGTCCTCACTACTTCAGTCTCACCCTCTTCCATCTGACTGGCAGGGCCCTGACGAACAAGTAATTTTTGCTGCTCCACAGAGCTTCAAAAGGGTTCTGAGCAACAAGAAAAGTCTTCTTTCTCATCAGCAAATGTAAATAGTGACCAAAATAGTACTAGAAAGTAAGCTGCGTTAGACCTGTATAGGTCTTACCCGGAGAAGTCCTGAGCAGGTCTGGCCTCCGTGTAGGAGGGCGCTGTGGGTGACATGTGAAAGGAAAGCTGGTTGGGCCCCGGGGGACACACAATGTAGGTGAACTGTGAGTTCATGCTTCGAATTACCTATACAAAGCAGAATCAGTTAATGCTGGTTCAGGGAGGAAAAAGGCAAATATAAAGCATATAAAAATAAAAGGGAAACATACTGCCCAAAGTACTGCACAAACCACACTGTAATCTGAATACATCAATCATCTTCACTTTTCCTGTGTGTGTTTTTGGTTTCTGAGCTTTATAGTAAGGTAAGTAGATGACATAGGACAACTGAGTATTCTGGTGACTTTCAGGAAATGTGTCATGTGAGAGGTGGGGACAGTCCAGCTTTCTAGTAGATAGTGGTGGTCTAGGGTGTACCAGGTATGCAGACAATTAGAACCTGGTAATAGAATTCAAATTATTACATATCCTTCTGAAATTGCTGTTTTTATTCTGGGCAACTACAAGTCCAAATCTTCAAAGGATACAAATTATATTAACTTTAGAAGCAAACGCATAGGAAAATCTAAAAATAGTTACTTAGGAAAAACCTATAATGTCTAAAGAACACTTTAGAATTTATTTTAAGAGACATACCAAACTGTTGTCCCACAAACTGGTTGCTACAAAACACACTCAAGTGATGGTAAAATTAAAGTAGTTCATAACTATAGCTCATTTTTGTCTCTCAAATTCTTTAAAAGCTATTTTCTTCTATATTGAGTCAATTTACTTTCCTTCTTCTCAAAGTTCACTTTTAATGGATGAAAGGACTCCTAAATGGGCTCTTTTTTCTGTATACTTTTTATTTATATCTAAGACTTTCTTGGTCATCTTCTAATGAAGCCTTTGAATGTCAGCTCCTTAAACTACTCTTTAAATGGTACTGGACATGGAGCCTAGGGTCACTTTACCACTTGATATAGATCCATATCCTTTTAAAACATGTTTGAAACACAATCTCATTAAATTTTGTAGGCTGGCTTTTAGCTTGTGATTCTCCTGCCTCAGCCTCCCAGAGTAGCTGGGACAGGTGTGTGCCACAATATTTGGCCCCCCAAACCTTGAATATGTCTCCCACATAAATTATGCAAGTATCCTTCCTCTTCTCATCAGAAAAAGATTTGATGCTTCCCAACAGAAGGTGGCCCTGTTGGACATACATGCATGTGTGAATGTACTTACATATATCTCTTTTCATACATATGTATATTTATGCTGTACATGGGTAGCATTATTAGTTAATAATGCTTATTATGTTTAACTTATTTTGAGTTGTGATGACAGAACTGATCAACATTTTAAAATGTCAACAAATCAGAAGATTTATTTTACTTTTGGTCTCTATTATTTTCATGTCAACACTTGTATAACTATTGGTAATTTAGATGAGCACTTCCTAGTAGCATATATTGCTGGCAGTTTACTTTTTTCCCTTATGTGTCAATTCAGAATGTGACACAGCCTGATCTCCCTTTCCCCAGCTCTCCTAACAGTATCATGTCCGTGTCTCTGCTGACCACCTATCAGTGTCCATAAACATCCCATTAGTTCATTTTCTCTCCTCTGAAAATTTTATGATCTCTTTCATTCTGGCAACCCATTCTACTATCACACATATCACATTATAATTTGGAGTTGATACATGTCTGAAACACTCCTATATTCTCATAAAAGGAATAGAATCATCAAAATTATAATTTATAAATACAAAAATGTGGGGTAGTCAGACAAAACATTGTCCACTATGGTTGACGTTTTGGGTTCACATAGGGTATGAGAGATCAGAAGAGTTATTTGGGGCACTGGAAATAGAGAAAAACTTCTGAGTAGGGGAGCTATATGCACAGTTAGGGCTGCATAGACAAGTGGCCAATGTATCGCATGGACAATACCTGGAGGAGCTGAAGCAGAAGTGTGTCCACGTGAGAAGTGTAGGTATAAAGCTGACCAAAGTAATGGTGGAAGAAGGGATTAACACAAGGCACAGAAATGAGACAAGAAGATCAGCTGAGACTAAGATCAGTTTAAATCAGCAAGAAGAAAAGTGAGGAGAAAATAGGTTGTGTTCTAGGTAGAACTAGGTTCTATCTAGAACCAAAAGATCATCTGTAGAGAGGTGCGTCTCCATCCTGGAACCTGTGGGGAAACCAAGGTCAAGGTTCAAAGCTGTGGGTCTTCAGCAAAGTAAGTAGAGTTGAAATGCTAGGGAGGAATGGATTTGCTAACCGAGAAAGACCAGAGAGGAAACCATCAGAATTTCAGAAGCCGAATAGAATTTATAGTTAGGGCCCCTAAGGAGAAAAAAAGGAGGAAGTATATGCAGCATTCAAAAACATTTCAAGTGTAACATGGAGTCTAGAAAAGGAAGTAGGGGAGGTTTTATCATCCTTTCCATCATCATCATCAGCAACTGCTCCTACCCCATGGCTGTGGCTGCTAAAACTAAATACTAATGATACGTAAGACAAAGCTGATCACTTTTAAGAATGTGGTTTCATGGTGGGTGTAAATGTCAAATCTGTTTCTTCATTCAACAGAAATGTACTTAGTGCTGCTTTCCAAATACCAAACTGTGTATAGGATATTAAAGCGAAGAATCAGAAATAAAAGCATAATGAGAAAGTGGAAGGCATGAGCACAATCCCACTTAATTTGGTACTTGAAAAGGTAAGAAAAGAAGATAGTTTCGGGTAGGGGCTACTCAGAGCCAAGTCAAAGTTTTATTTTAGGTGAAGAATTGAATTTTAAAAACATGACTTAACCTTTCTGTACCTGTAATATTATATTGTGATAATTGTACTATAAGACCCACCCACCATCTATACCACTATTTCTGTTGGAGCATGTATTTGGAGAAGGGATATGAGAAGCATATCTTTCTCTGCATCAGTTTTGACAGTGTAATCGATTCCAAATGTGGGGATAATGACGGACATGAGAGAGGGGAACTATGTGACTGTGAGAATATGAACAGTAGGAGTGCAGGAAGCAGTGAAGGAGTGCTTCAGAGCTTGAAGGGATTGTGAGGACCTTGCTGGGAACATACTGGGGCAAGAAAGTTTCAGGCCTTGCAGAAATTATTTATTATTGGCAGAACTTTAAAGGAAAAACTACGTTTTGAACTTTCAGGAGTCAGGCATCTCTAAACAATGGTGTAAGCAATTCAAGCCCGAAGACATTCTCAGCTGCAGTGGAATTTATATTTACATTTTCCATTTTTTAAATTTCTAGAAAAATGCTAACCTTTTTGCCTAAGCTCTCACTGGGAAATATAATTTGCTCAGCTAAAAAAAAAATCTGTATATTTTAGGACTTGTAACCACATTACACTTAAAAGTCTTAGCTATGAATTTAAAAACTGGCCTTCTGGAGGATGTCATGTGCCACAGGCAAGTGGCTGGATAGGGAGAGACGGCAGCACGTACTGTCTTTAATCTGTAATGATTGCACAGACACAAAGAAGTCAGTCTCAGAAGACACACAAGAATTCCAAAGACACACTGGAAACTGAACAAAAGTCAGACTTGGAAACTTCCTTGCTGATTTTCAGAAATGCCGTCTTATGACCATGGCCTTAATTTTTATCCTTTCTTTTCATGAGCAGTTTTTCCTGTCTAGCTTTTGGATACTGGCTCTTCCTCCCAACACATGAGGTATACTTTAGAGCGATGACATGACACAAAGTACTGCTTTGAAAACGTATTTGCAAAACTCAAATAATTTCTTTCCTATTTCCTTCCAGCTCTGGGTTTTTACTTTCATGCACACTACTTGGAGAGCCAGGAGTTTAAGAACTTGTGTCCAAGTGGAGGGAGAGGTGGCTCAAGGGCAACATGTTTAAAAGGGTACCCGACATCGTGGCCAGGAAAAAATAAAAGAAAACCAGGGAAGCTGATGGTCCTGTCCACTGAAAATCATTTAAGGTGAAAGGTTTACTCTTTAAAAAGCAAGAAAAGAACTTTTATAAATATGTTTCCAATAATTTTTCTCTATTAAGATAAAATTTGGCTCCTCTCTTCAACTTTCCATATATGACTAAGCATAAGTGCTGAGTATACTGTGATATTTTGCTATTATATTCAACTGGAAGTAGTATTTAATATTTTCACTTCAATCAAGTAATTACTATTTTTCTGTAGAATATAACCAATGACTAAGTTTTGTAAAGGGTCTCTTTCAACTCCTCTTATTATGGTACCCCCCCTTAATGAGATCCTTAATTTAATGTCTATTTCAGTAGTAAACAAATATAGATTAGATTCTACTGACTATTTTAGGAGAGTTGAGTTTAACTTTCGTTTTTGGTGGAGGAGACTGTTTATGCTGATGAAATGACAGGAACTCTTATGTCATGAAAATAGAGCCTCAATATGACTTTTAAAAATTTGGATGAACATCATAGGAAGAATGGAAAGAGAATTCTGGCTTTGAAGAGTTTTTAGATACTTATGGGACCAATGAGTAAAAGGGAGTAGACTAGAAAACGTTCTTATCTTGGTATAAAGCCTGAAAGTATGACTGTCTTTTTAGGCCTAAAACTTCTGTCAGATGTTCCCATATGAACAATTCAGAGACCCACTATCAATAATTTGCTTCAGATAGAGGTAGAGAGAAAAGAGAAGGGAAGTGAGAAACATGGAAACAAAGGATTTTTGGATGCTTAAGAAATTACATTTATTTTTTGATACCATTTATAAAAAAAAGTGCTGTCTCTAGAGGGAATAATATTCCCACTCTTCAGTACATTGACACTAAAGTGGACATTAGACAGAGGAGTACTTGGCACTGAACATTAGGACTGTGGTCAGCTGTGAATGGCCCAGTCCTTACGGAGCTCAGAGCCCAGGGAGAGGCCTAGAAGCAACCTCTGTGCAGCATCAGTGTGTGCCACAGCGAAGCAATAAAGGTTCACAGGCCGAAACCAAGCCAGCCTTGGGAGGGAAGCTGGGATAGTGAAGGCAATCCTTCTGTAAACAGATCTGCAGGATGAATCAGAGTTGGGCAGGGGAGGGGGTAAAAAGAAATAACATATGCCAGAAGCTGTGGGTAGGAGACAGCTTATCACAGGTGTAGAACTTTCAGGTCAGGGATGGTAAGATTGGGGAGCAAGGGAGGAAGGCTTAAGTGGGACAGGAATGGCTCCAGGAAAGCTTGTGCGGCTAGTTAGCACATGTGCATTTGTCATATATTTTTGTTTTTTGGGGACACAGGTCTTGCTTTGTAATTCAGGCTGGCCCAGAGCTCACTATGTAGCTCAGGCAAACCTTGAACTCACAGCAGTCCTGCCTCTGCCTCCCGAGTGCTGGGATGACAGGCATGAGTCATCATGCTGTATGTGGTCTCGGGGATCGAACTCAGGATCTTGTCCTTGTCAGTCACATAGGAACCAGTGAGCTAAATTCCTGTCCCCATCTATCATACATTTTGATTCTTATTTACACATTCAGTTTATCACACAAGAGAAACAATGCAACATTTACATGTGTGTCCATTTTATTTCACTTAAGGGTAGAGTGTCAGGGTGCATTAATTTACCTAACAATGTCTCAAGTTCATCCTTCTATATGGGAAAGTAGGTCTCTATTGTATAAAAAATCTTCTTTATTCATTCATCAGCTGATGGGCATTTGGGCTGTTTTTGAGATTTTAACTATTATAAATTGTGCTGCTATAAACATGGGTGTGCATATGTTGCTGAGATATGATGCATTTAATTCTTTCGAGTATATGCCTAGCAACTCAATAGCTGGGTCACATGGAAGCTCTAGTTTTAGTGTTTTGAGGAATCTCCACACCGATCTGTTCATTAGTTGCACAAATCTACATTCCCATCAACAGTGGAGAAGGGTTCCTCTCTCCTCACAGTTCCACCAGCAATTTTTGTTGGTTAATTTCTTAATGGCAGCCATTCTTTCTGGAGTGAGATGGCATCTCAGTGTTGTTTTCATCTTCATCTCTCTCTCTCTCTCCCTTTTTGCAGTACCAGAGATAGAACTCCAGCCCTTGTGTATCCAAGGTTGGCACAGTATCATCTTCATCTCTTAAAAGGCCAGTGATGAACATTTCTTCATATGTTTCTTTGTTGCCTTTACTTCTTTAACTGAAAAGTATCTGTTCATTTCAGAAGCCCATTTTTTTTTTTTTGAGACAGGGTCTCACTTCGTAGTTCAGGCTGGCCCTGAGCTCACTATGTAGCCCAGGCAAGCCTTGAACTCAGCAATCCTCCTGCCTCTGCCTCCCAAGCACTGAGATTGCAGGCATGAGCCACCATGCCAGTTTTTTTGTGGTATGTGGTACTGATTGTTGGTGGGTGTGAACACCACCATGCCCTGAATTCTTTTTTAAATACATACATATATATATATTATATATAATACATATACATATATATATATAATACATATACATATA
>PVIC010059198.1:0-10183 GCA_004025085.1 Thryonomys swinderianus | reverse complement strand
GAGCATTTGCACTGAAAAGTTTGCTGTGATCCTGATGGGCTTCCCTTTATATAAGGGTTTTTTTTTTCTTTTCCCTAGCTGCTTTTAGTATTTTGTTCTTTTGTTGGATATCTAAACCTTGATAATTGTATGCCTGGTTGTAGATTTTTTAACATCACAGGCTTTTGGAGTCCTATATGCCTCATTCATTTGTATGTCCAATTTTTTTTCCTTTTCCTGTGAAGTTTTCTGCCGTTATATCCATAAACAGCTTTTTGATGTCTTTTGCACTGTCTTCTCCTTCTTCACTGATTCCAGTCAGCCTTATGTTATTCTTCTTTGAGTCATCTAGGAGCTGTTGGATTGATTTCTCATAGTCCCTCGCCATTTTCCATAAGTTATTCCTTTCCTGTTCATTGGCCGTGAGCCTGTCTTCTAGGTCTGAAATTCAGTTTTCTGCTTCATTCATCCTACTTTGCAAACTTTCATCCTCATTTTTAATCACCTGGACCTCTGCTTGAAGCTCTTTGTAATGTTCCATTGCTTTTGTTATCTGAGCTTCTTGATGCTCCTAATTTCTTCTTTAATGAAGTCCTTCCCTATGGACAGCATCTCTGTTTTCATCTCAGAGATTAGTTCTGATTTCCATTTTAGTAGATCTGCTTTTGTTACCCATTCAGAGAGTCCTGGAGATTGAGCTTCATTATGCTCCATTTCCCTTTTCCCTAAATTCCCCTGTGGTGGTGATGTTTGTACCTGGGTTCTTGAATTTTTTTCTCATATCTGTTGTGCTGGCGAATACTGTAAATCACTGCACAACCTGAGTGGCGCTTATTCAGACTTGTGCAAACAGGAACAGAGCTCCCACTAGGCTGCTGGCCTGAGTTCAATGGCTGGTAGGCCAGAATCACTTGGGGTGGATGGATGGCTCCCCAGCAGCTGACCTGGGTCCAGTGGTATGCAGGCCAGGGGGAGTGGAGCTCCCAGGGTAGGTCTTGCCTGGGTCCAGTGATCGGCCTGCTGTTTGCAGGCAGTGGAAGTTACTGTGCGGCCTCTGCAGGATTTACCCAAACCTGCCTCGGGTTGATCAAGGTCCCTGGGTCAGCTGGCCTGGGTCTGTATTGGTACATTTTATATACAGCTCACAATCACACTCAACATTGTGGAATTTGTACCAGTGATATTCATTACTTTAAAATTACTTTGGAAAATGTGCCACACTGTTAGGCTTTGAAAGAAAAGACATTCAATGATGAGGCAGGCAGGCAGACAAGTATTAATTGCTATTTTTCCACTTTATACATTTTCACTGGATTTTTGTAATCCACTTAAAAGTATTTTAATTGGATTTTACTACCAAAGCAAGGTGAAAAGATAACTGTTTAAAGCACTGGATCCTTCAACAGCCAGGAACAATGATCCCTAGGACCTAGCACAGTGCCATCACCCAGCAGGGCTTAATTAGTACATGAAAGATGGGAAGAGTAAGTGGATGAATGGGCATCTGGTCCCAGGAAATAGAGGTTGGCCTGTGTACACCATGCCCCTTTCATCTTTTGATCATGCTCTGAGAGTCATTTCCGTCCATCCATCTCGCTCTGCCTGAGCTGCCATCTCATGGAATAGTTCAGGGGAACTGTGTTCTGAGCATGTTGCTTGGGGGCAGTAGGGAGCCGGAGTTCAGCCCTTGCTGTGCTCTGAGCCCATTAGCAGTTTCTAACATCATTACTGCTCAGAAGAATGGTCTTTGCTCCAAGCAGGCCATTGGTGTCTTTCCCATATTGTAGTAATAATAATAATCAAAAGGAAACCCAAGGAAATAAAATCACCAGGGAGGCCTTCCTTTGTAATTAAGGAATCCTAATGAGTTACAGTCCTGCCATGCATGGGACTCCCTTCACCCTTATAAGTAAGTATGGTAAACATGGAGTGTATTTTCCTTGCAACCCCTGCTGCTATTTTCCCTTCATTTCTTTGTGGTGCCCTTGTTTCTTTCTGTGCCAGCATATGCCTTTATGAGAAATATGACTTCCAGAGGACCTAGACTTCTATCTTCACCTATTCAATTTGAAGTTCTGTTTCTCTGCATGTCATTCAAGGAAAACTAATATGGCCCATGTAGGTAGGCTGTGCTAATGAAGATGAAATCTTAGGTTCCATCTTCCCCCAGCCAGAGTGAGTTCTCCGTTCTCTAGATACCAAGAGCATTGCAAGTCTTGGGAAATATGTCTGCGAACAAGGCAGGGTGGCACAAATCGAGTGAAACACACTGCCACCATGAGAACTCAAAACTGCCTCCGTCTGGTGAATCTGTGGATTCCTTTTATGAGAAAAGGCAACTGCCACCTTCTATAGATAAAAAAGGTTGTTCATGCTGCAGCTCATCTATAAGAAGTGGGACTGGAAAGCATTCAGGTTCAATTCTGATCTTTTCACTGAAGTATAGAAATTAGAGATTTGTCATTCTTGTTGTCATTGGTGATTGTTCTGAATGTGAGGGCATATAATGAGGAAAAATGAGATGAATTCAAGCAAAGAGAAATTTGGGCTAAATCGCTGGGGGAAAATATCATGGCGAAATCCATTAGACTATGTAATATTTTCCCAAGGGCAATGATGTAAGCCTCTGAGCTGCAGTCATTTAAATTTAGACTGAGCTACATATTTGTGAGGAGACCCCAGGGAACAATTCCACATTAAAGAGGGGATGAGGAAGGTGATAGGCCAGATGACCTAATAGATCTTTTCCAACTTAATTTCTAGGATTGTGGGATCCTAATTAAAATGAACTATATTCCCTGTTATGAACCTTCTGCATTAATATTCTGTAAGGTCTCCAGGCAAGCCAATGGGGCTTCTGTGTTTTCTTAATTTCGTAGAGCACAATCCTCCAAGCCACCTTCACTACACAGCTGCTCCCCATGTTCTGACTTCTTGCAGCTAACAGTGCCTGATTTAAAGTCATTTTAATGACTTCCTTTTAAGGAAGTAACGCATACGTTACGAACTAACAACTTGTTCATAGTAATCCAACAGAATGAGAGATGCACTTGGATATGATATGGATGCGGTAAGTGTTTCTCTGGTTATAACACACTGGTAACCAGCCAGCCCTGTGATGGCAGCAATTGTCACCACGAAATGCTTTGACATAATATATACCTTATCATGTATAGTACCAACTCTTCCTTTTGGCTTCAACTGATACTTGAAAGAGAATGTTGATAACTAGAAGAATCTTAGAAAAGTTCTGCCATTATAGACTGTGTGACTGCTTGGTAATGTCAGACTTCCTTCCTTCATTGTACTCTAGAAATGGCTTGCGTGAGGACATGTGGACAAAGCCACTGATGGGCTGACCAAGTCCAGCAAGAGAACCTCAGTGAGAGGCAAGGGCACCTTATCCCTCAAAATGGCTGCAATGTAAGCCAGATAGAAGACAGGTGGACTGATTATACCAGGTGGTATTTCAGATGAATGTACTTCCTTGAATAGGAAAAGAGTGGTGACATAGAGCCGATAAGCTATTGTATCAGTCTTGTCCCATACCACAGATTATCAGAAGGTTCCTGATGGGTCACTGAATTAATTCTATCAGCAGGAAGGGTACATTGGTACGTATTAGAGAATATCAAGTTCTACCTATTTTAAATTTATAAGCTGTATTCTCATTAGTCTAGTTTCCACAGAAATTGGAGATGTCACTTTCAACAGAACAAGATTGTGGGATCTAATAGACAAGAAGACTGGAAAATCCCTGTGGCTTCAAGAATCAGCTGATGTCACATCACTGGGAAACTGTCTCTCGCTCTTTGTCAGCTCCTTGGTGTTCTCATTTGCATATGATAGTTCTAATATGTGGTTGTCAGTATGCGTATTCTATACACAGAGGAGAGACTGTCATATTGTGTTTTTCCCCAGAATATAGCTCAGCTCTTGACACAGAAGGCACTTAGAGAAACTTATTAGATAGTTACAGTGATATCTTAGAGGCTCAATAACTTCTTATGTAGAATGCCACAATAATACTAACTCAAAAGCCGTTCTGGGATTAATACCAGAGCAAGTAAAGTACTTAGGACAGTGGCCAGAACTTAAATGACATAGAGTTCCTTCTCCCACTCTTTTAGTAGGGGACAATAATTTATTTTTGTTACCAGAAATGTTCTACAGAAACAAGTCACAACGCTCCTCCTCACTTGTGTTCTAAATTTTGCATTGCTATTTTAATCGGATTTCAAGATAAGGCCAGTGTTTTGTCTCTTGTAAGCAGGGTAGAGGTGACACCATCTGCAGCCCTAACTCTTCTCCTCGCTGCCCACTTGGCAAGATATGTACCATAAACAAGAACTCTGATGTGCTCAGACTTGATTCTATCGCAGACACCCATGAAACAAACTTGCAGGATGTGTCATTATCATCAGTCATGATAGAACTGAGCATCAGAAGGTGGCCTTGTGTGTCCATTCTGATGAGAATTCCAACTTGGTTGGTCCAGAATACATGTTTTTCTTCCTGGGAACCCCCACCAAGGTGTCTTATCTCTTCTCTGCTTTATTTTTACAAAACAAAAAGTCTGTGCCGAGTGACTTGTAAAGAGAGCACACAGGAGCGAGGAAGTGGCTTTGCAGGGCCATCATGGCACTGTGGCAGGAACTTGCCCTAAATGGACAATTTCCAACCAAAGCCAAGTAGGCAAATTTTGGCCCTCTGCACTAGCTCTGAATAACCTCTTCCCTATGCACTCACACACTGCACACCATGTAGCCTGGGCTCCCAGCTGCCCCATAACTGACTATGGGGTCCTAATAGATACTAGGGACACTGGGCACTAGACCTCTGAGAAGCAAAATGGAGGGACAGAGGAACCCCAGTGCCAGCCCCCGATGCCACCTGAAGGCTCAGCACAGCCCTGTTCTCTCTTGCTCCGTGGGATGCACACCTGTGAGCGGATCCAGTTCTCTTGCCACAGCCCCAGGATTACTCCTGCTCTCACCCCTCAGCCTTGATGTTCTGTGCCCCACCCCCAACCCAGTTTTCCATTATCTCATCTCTCACCTCTGGACTCCGCATTTCCCTGGCACCAGCAAACAACTGCTGCCTTGCATTCTCTTTCATACTTTTAATTCCAGTTGAATTCTTGACTTACGATCATGTATTATCTTTGGAATTGCCACTTGGAGGACAGAAATTTCGCTTCCTCTGCTCTATTGCCCTAGCTGCCCTCTGCTGGTCGTTTCTTGGTACTGCAGAAAACCCTAAAAGATCGTGTTTCATCCATCAGCACACAGTAGGAGCTTTCTTAATTCTCCTACTTTCATTAGTAGTACTGTCTCAGAATTTTCCCAGGTGACCCTGAAACACTTTCCTCTTCACATCCCCCATGATTATCTCATGAATTTTCTGTGATAGCTCTCCTACACCTCCCACACCGGCCAAGTTCAGCAGAATAGATCTTCACAACTGATATGGGACATTGCGGCACAGTTGTGAGGTGCTGTTTGGAGTTCATTGATGTGGGGTTTGTAAAACAGAGGGATTTGCGTTAAAGCCGTGTTTCCCAACCTTTGCACTACTGACTCTATGAGTCTGATCATTCTTTGTTGGTGGATCTGTCCTCCATGAGGTGGGATGTTTGGCAGCATCCCTTGCCCCACCCTCCAGGTTCCAGTAATACTTATTCCAAGCTGGTTAACCTCCCTGGCAACAAAAGTTTCCTACAGACACTGCTGATGTCCGGGGAGCCAGTCCCTCACCCTGGGAGTCACAGTGTCAGAACGATGGAGCGGAAAGTCTGTTTACTAAGGATGTCCACATTCGAGAGAGTGCAGGGTCTCTCCTGCGACAGCAGGGTGGGTGGGCTGCAGATTAATGGTACACAACTTAGAGCCAACTTTTTTGCAGGTGAGACAGAGGTGATACTAATAGTGTCCCTCGAGGATACCTATCTGAACAAACATGAGTTAAGGTTTTGTTTTGTTTTGGTTTGGTTTTTCTGTGGTACTGGGGATCGAACACGGGCCCTTGTGCATGCAAGGTTGGCACGGTACAACTTGAACTAGATGCCCAGCAGCTAGGGTTTTTTTAAAAAATGAAAATAATGGCCAGAGATGTAGCTCAGTGGCACCATGCCTGCTTGGCAAGTCCAAGCCCTGAGTTCAAACCACAGTACCACATTAAAAAAAAAAAAAAAAGAATTGAAAATACGGTTTTGTATACCAGTTCCACCATATTATCTAAGAGTCAGCCCAGTTTAATGGAAATCATTTAGAAGAATCAGATAAGCTTTCCTTCCCTGAGCACTGTTATATTCCACATTGTCAGTTTTGATTCGCTTCTATTTCTGTGTATCATCACTCGCTTTATGAACTTTTCCCCAGGTGTGTTAGCAAACCGCAGAACTGTTACTTCTCCATTGCGGAAGCGGCAGGAAGAAGAGATCTGCCCATTGGCTTAAGGTTCAGGGTCCAGCCGAGACCAGGAGCACAGGACTCAGTGAACAGCTACCTGGCCGGGAAGGCTGTGCTCAGGGTCGGTGTCGGGTCACGGCCTCCCCCTGCACCTGCAGCAGACAAGGGGAGCCACGGGCGAGCTGTGACTTGGCCCTCTGCAGAAGAAGGCTTTGAAACAAGGAGGGAGCCACCTCATTTGCCTGACGCATGTCACGTCTCCAGCTGAAAGGGAGACCCATGGCCGCTAGATTACCCGTGGGGCATGTCACAGCCTCGACGGCATATGAAAGACAAAAGCTGACTTGTCATCTGCCTTTCACTTGATGAGAGACAGCCTCCGGTGCTGCCATGGCAGCCGTGAGACAGTGTCACAGGCTAATTAGGTGGAGCATATGTAGTCGTGTTCCTCAGCCAGGGGCCATGGGACAGCCAAAGAGGAGAGGCGAAGACGGGAGCTGACACGCAGGTCTGGCCCCAGCCCCCGGCAGGAACAGACAGGATGACCACCTCGCCCTGCGCTGCGGTCCTCAGCCAGGCCTGCACAGACTGTGGGTGACAGTCCTCCCTGGAAGAGGAGGACAGCACAGGGCATGAGCTCGTGCTCCCTGTCTTGGGAAGACATGGCTGCGGTCCTCCCTCTCTGTAGAAACCTGGGACGGCCCGAGGAAGCACCACACATGGAGAGCACGGACAAAGGGGTGAAAGACACGAATCAACACCCAGCCCTGGAAATGGTGTGGAGCGACGAGCCGTACCACTCCCCCACTCCTCCCATCTGTGGGCCTGGACTTCTGTGAAGAAACTCAGCCCAAGCTAGGGACAGAAGTCCAAACACCAGACAGCCGTCTGCCTTCCAGGCCGTGTGGTCTTGAGTAAGTTCTTTCATCTTTCCGAACCTGTGGATCCTCATTAAAATGAAGGGATGATGCGTGTCTTCTCTGCAAGGAGAGGTCAGTGTGACACTGAACCGTGTACGGAAAACACACTCCACAAGGCAGGACGATGACAGCCGTGGTGCTTGGGTTTAATGACCAGCTTTGTTGGAGATACCTTCACCTCCAGCTTGTGTTCAGAGGTACTGAGCCCCCTAGGGACCCTCGTACCGTGTGATCCTTTAGTGAGCATTTGCTGTCTCTTTTGTATCTTCCCGCCCTGCAGGGCACGGGGAGGAGCCTATCCACTGCCCTTGTAGGCACTTACTAAGTCCACACAGTGTTTTAGCCCAGGGGCGAACCCCATGCAAGATATGAGAATAGACTGAGTATAATCCCCACCCACAGAGGAGACGCACTCCAGAAACTGGGAGATAAGAGGGAACCTGCAACATCAGTAGTGCAGGAGTTTTCAACCTTTCGGAAACACTTATCCTCTTGGGCAGATCAGTGTAGAAGGCACACCTTTATTCCCAGAAGCTCTGGGCCCCAGTCCTCAAGCTCTCGTGGCAGAGGTGAAGTATGACCGTGAGCCTCGGGTCTCTGCCAGGCCAGGGAGCTGCCTGCGGACCCTCCTGCAACAGGTTCTCTCTGTGGACTCTGTTTCTTTATATCTTGCAGTCAAAAAGGGCAACTCCTTCCAGATGCTGAGGACCCAGTGGCTCCTAATCCTTCCCCTTCACAGACCCTGTGTCCAGCTCCTGAAGTCCCTGAAGTCTCAGGATGATGAAGCATTTTCTCCATGCTGCTTCCAAGGTGGCCCCGCAGGTCTCTGTCCCCATTAAAAGATTTTTCCCTGGAAAAAGCTAAAACCAATGGGAGATCTGTATAGAAGACAGAGCATTTGTTACAGGCCTATTTGATTAACTGCTCAATGCGCGGCTCAGGCAGCCTTGTTGGTACAGCCAGTGAGCCTCCTCTGGTCTCTTCTAAAGGAAGCAAACTTGCTCTTGCAAAGCCTAAAAACACAAGCGTTGGGCAGAAAGAGCTTAGAGTGCAGAGAGGAAATCTAGGAGTTTGCCTCTGAATGGCCAGTGACTAGATATATCATACAGAGAAATTGGGCTCTAAAAGGTGACCGGCATTTTAATATGTGAAAAACAGCTGAATTTTGATCACTTCATCATTTCAACTAAATATTTGGAGGTTTGGTACAGTACTTACTTGAAAAGTTGTTATGATATCTCACTACAATCCTTTATCGCATCTCTACTATGTACCTTGTATTCTAGATAAATGATCTCATTTCAAAACCACAAGCAATTGTAAATTGGGTATTTTTATCCCTATTTTACATAAGAAACAGAAGTTCTGAAAGGTTAACTAACCCCCGAAGTTGTAAGTCTGGTAAGTAGTGGGTCTCAGGCCCAAGTAACCAACTGCTCAAACTTCACCCACTTGTTTAGCAGTTACTATTCAAGAATATTTATCAGACCGAAGCAAATACATACATTCAAAGGTCCAGCCACTATGTCTTCATTTAAAGCATGAGCTTCTCACACGGGTACACTATCACTTGTTTGTCATGTCTGTCACATGTCCTTTCTCCTTACTTATTGGGTGTCTCGAACCTCACTATGTACAAAATACACCCAACGTGTTTGCCTCTGTACCTGGAGATGCAGAGATAAAAGAAGAACATCTCAGATTATCCATAAACCATGAGTCAAGCAAAGGAAATGGCCACCGGCCAACTTGAACATCTATCCAGCAGAGTGGCCTGGAGCAGAGGAGGGATGGACGAGGCCCACGGGCGTCAGGGGAGATAGGTGCACTGCAGTGAGCTGAGCGGGCACACAGGGAGGATTCAGCCCCACCCCCAGGACAGAGTGCCAGGCATGGTGTTTAATGTATTTCCATAACCAGATCTACATTGATTAAACTGAAGATATCAGAAGGATAAAGTTTTCAAGAAGGACAAGAAGGCAAAATGGAGAAGTTCACAGAAGTACGGGACATTTAGTGTGATCATCTCCCAGGTCTGGACAGAGACACGACCAGGGATGCAGCAGAAGCCCTTCCATGTCTCAGCATCTGCTGAGCCACTGGGACTCTTAAAAGAGCCTCAAGAGGAGCCAGGCTCAGATTTTCTAGATATGTGGCTCGTACAGGTGAGGTAGCAAAAGGGGGGGGCAGGAAATGAATAAATTGAGGCCACCAGTTGCCAATCCAGAGTGAGGAATAGGACTGGGGGGCTAGTGAGCAGTACAGAGTCATGTCAGGCAGGGCCTCAAGGGGAAAGAACCCTTCCGGGACCGCACATCTGACCTTCCATGACTGGGTATCTTTAAGACTCATCTTTATGTCCTTATTTAGCTGTTTAAAAAGTACGTTTATATCTGGCTTTCTAAATTTGTGGCTAGTTACAATAAAAGAAACATGTATAGTAAGTTTATTATAATAGAAATGGATAAAATAGATTCCATTTTCCAGTTTTAAAAATATACATAAATCACCATGGACTAGACTAACATCATTATTATGGGGCATTAAATTTGATTCTGAGCTCCCAAAGAACAAAAGGGAAAATAAAAGTATAGTGTGGACCCACTAAAGTCATTATTTTTGAAGGACAGTGTCTTTGTAGGTATTGCATTCTGAAAGGAATTTGGAAGATGTGGCTCTTATTGAAGGTGGTGAGATCATTCTGCCTCTGTGGTTTCTTTCAGGTCTCTCCCCAAATGTCTGCTCTGATATTTCCTGGTGCCATGTCTCAAATGGCATTTGTCTTCAAGTAGTGAAGGAACTATGGCTCTGGTTCTGTGCGTACCTGAATCTGTGTCTCTTCTTGATTTACTTTTAACATCATATCTTAGTTTT
>PVIC010059197.1:0-10188 GCA_004025085.1 Thryonomys swinderianus | reverse complement strand
GGACAAAATGAATTTAATAAGCAAAGGATACTCTCGCCCATACAACTTTTGCTTACACCTGCATCCTCCGGAGCGCGGCCGGGATCCGTGCTGACCTGCTCCGGCCCCGCAGAGCCCCTCTCGCTGCCTCGGTCCTCCACCTGCCCCGCCCCCACGCTGCCCCACGGGCGCTCTCTCCACACCCACCCGGGCATCATCCCGGTGCAGCAGCACATCAGACCCCAAGTCCACTAACGCTGTCCATCCCCCTCTTAGGGAATTCAGGCATGTGACCCCCCTGCCCTTTGAGGGAGCTGCCCCACCCCCACCCCGCGCAGGCCAGAGAGGGAGCCGGGGCCGCACTCACTGCAAATCGCACTTGGCAGCTCTCCTCGCCCAGGTAGCAGAGGTCGCCCGAGACGTTGGTCTCCAGCCACAGGTGCTCCCCGTTCACGGCGTTCTCCTGCAAGGAAAAGAGCCGCCCGCTTCAGTGCTGGCTTCAGGGATGCAGACAGCAGACAGGCAGGGACCCTAAGGAGCTCCAGCGCTCCCCACTGCACCCCTCAGAGGACCGCTGGTCCTGAGCCCACGGAACTCTCCGAGTGGCAAGAAACGCTTGGAAAACTGAGCTGTGCCTGAAACGGACGTGAAGCCTGTGCCTCTTTACCCGTGGATGCCATCATTACTAAAGCATATACTTAACAATATGGAAACAAAGATTATAAATAGTTCCGTGTAAAGTCTTATTTATCCCGACTCTGCAATTTCCATGAAAATTGAGAAAAAAGTATATTAAAATTTGACTTGACTTAGCAAATTACTGAGACAAAAGTGTATTAAAATTTGACTTGACTTAGCAAATTAGCTAAAAAGGAGGCTGGTAGAGTTAAAGGACTTTAAGTTAGACTGTTTGAAAACACATTTATTTATATGAACAATCACCAAGTCTTACTTCTAAGGACAGAAGCTTCTTAAAACTTAGGTTAAACCTCTAGTTCTCACAGGATAGTTAGTCAGTGTCTACTAATTCAAGCATTTTATTAAGTTAAAAAGGCCTTCCGCTCAATTATTCTAAACGTTTTTTACTGAGTAATTGCTGCTAAAAAACATTCAGTTCTGAAGGGCGAGGTGAGCTGCCCTAAGAGCTCAAGAGCGACAATTCTACTGTCCAATAATGTTCAGTGAGTAAATTGTCTATCTTGCTGATTTGCTTGAAAGGAGCTGTGAGATACGAGGTGAAATGTTACATTAGACTGACCGTAAAGGAATGAGATTAAAGTCTGCAGGTCTTCCTTGGGTATTCCTCCTATTTTTATCTTAAGCATCAGAAATATATGGACCTGTAGCCATTTTGAATGGAGGATGCTGTGGACTGATTTATGGCTCCCTCAAAAATCCACGTGTTGAAGCCTTGCTCCCAACATGATGGTGCTAGGACATAGGGATTTGGGGGAGTAACTGGGTCATGAAGGTGGATCCTTCCTAAAGGAATTCGAGCTCTTATACAAAGGGGCACAAGTGAGATTGCCATCTCCCTCTCTCTATGTGCATGCACCCAGGAAAAGCCTTATAAGCACAGGCAACATTGGATGTTGGCTGGATGTAAACCAGAAGGGCGCTCACCAGGACATGAATCCACAGGAGCACTGACTTTGCACCTCTCAGCCTTCAGGACCACAAGAACAACTACGAAAAGAAATAAAAAGGCCTTTTGTTTAGGCCACCCAATCTCTGGCATTTTGTTTTAGGCCCCTGAAGAGACTAATATAAAGAGGAGATCGATCAAAATTATGAGAGGATAAGTAATTTAGAAATCCATTTTATACATGAGCCACTCTTTTATAACTCATCCCTAAAGTGTCTACCCAATAGCCCTCTAGATCCTGAAGCTTCGCAGAGAGAAACAAAGCAAACGATGCTTTTTTGAAGTAGAGATCAATTCTGTCATTTTTTAGACAAATGCATTTTTTAGCTTCATGAAGAATACATCTTCCTTTACGAGGATGTAGCCTCAAGCATTTTCAGGCAAGAATACTCAAAGACTTTATCGTGGCACGTGGCTGCCATCCAAAGGAGGTGACATCAGTCCCAGAAGAGCAAATACGATGCCTGCAAGGGTAGGAGGAAGTGGTGAGGTGTGCGAAGGCCAAGGACCCAAGTGGGATGTGACACAAACATCTTCAAGTGGCCCTAATCCATCTGTGGAAGGGGAGCAACACTGATGAGGATCGTAAGCTGCTATGTCAACGGATGGACAGTTCGGAAACTTTCTTCTCCACCGGAAGCCTTTCTCTGCAGTAGATCGTTTTCACTTTGCTCAGAGAAGTCAACAGGAAAATGGGGCTCATCTCATTTTGTGGAACAACAGCAAAGAGAAGAACTGCCACATGGATGAACTATAAAAGTTGCCAGACAGTGATGGATGATGGTAATGTTGGAAATACAACACAAAGGTACTTATTTCCAAGATATTCTAAAGAATTCTATCCTCACAATTCAAAAATTTCTTAGCACTCAACTTTATCACCAAGCGTATCATCCAATTTTAATCTATACCCAATTATACAAAACAAGCCCTTTTTATTTTACTACTCTTTAACTCATTCAGCAAACATTCATCCTTATTATTTGATGCCAGGGACTGGAACATGTGGTGGTTCACAGAGGCAGATCTACTAGAGAAGATGGAAACACATCATAATAGTAGCAGATACTAAGGAAAGAACCAAAGCAAAAACCCTGACAACTATTTCATAATGAAGTATGAAATGCTGCCGTAGGTAAAGGTAACAACAAACAAACAAACAAAAACCATTGATAATTCCAGTCTAAGATGAGCAGGATCTACATCGTGGAAGGTCAAGCCGACGGGGAACACAGACAAGACCCGGGGAGCGGGAGGCTTGCGAGCACCCCTCTGACTCACCAGGCCAGGAGGCAGTGTCCTGGGTCAATGGCTGTCTGTGTCCTTGCCATCTTACACAGCACCTGCAACCTTCCTGAGGCCTGCTGGTCAGTCTAGCCTCAAACTTAGGTGCAAGAGACTTCTAAGATCAGCTCTTGGGTGGCAGTTCCACTTGAAAGAGACAGACCTTTGGAAGGAAAAGTGGATGATGGGGAGGGATGGAAGCTTTACTATGTGCTACCACCGTGGTCTGAGCACACCAGTTCTCAAATCTAGCTATATATCAAAATGACGTAGTAAATGTTTAAAACAGCTAGTTCTTTTCAAATGTGTGTCTCAATGGATTCCATAATCAGCATTCTCCAAAGTTCTTAGGGTAATTCTAACGTGTTAGAGATTCTGGGACCCATTCATCCAATACATGCTACCTCTTTAAGATTTTCAAGTAATAGATTCTAGAACTTGTTTGTGAGTGAAGATCTGTTATATGTTATACTTCTCTCTCCTGTACAGTCACAGGAGAATGAGAAAGTGAGAGTGGAAAAGAGATACAGTAAGAAGTAGCCTGGTAGGATTTTAAGAGATGGTACAAATGGCTTAAAAGAGAATGGTTATAGGAAGTAGGACAATACACAAAACAGAATAACAGGTTATCATCAAGAAATATAAATATGGACAGTAATCATATGGAAAATTGTATGATATAAAGTCATGAATAAAATTGAAGTTAAAAATTGACTGCACGTTATGACTACCACTCTACCTAAAAATAAGGGCTGAAGAAAACTAATATATATGTAAGTAATTTGATTTCTTGACCTGCACATCTATTTCTATTTATTGTTCCCCTTTACTAAAGAAGCTCAACAAATAATTTTCCTTATTTTCTGCTACTACGTCCTTTCTGCTCCATTGGTTTTTTTCCAGTTTTCATTTTTATTAGTATACATTTATAGTACACAGTGATTACATTGCCACTGTTTCTTGAACCCAATTCCATCAACCCTTCTTCCTTTACCTTCTATTATAACCACTCTTGTTAAGATCACCAGTGACTTCATATGCTTGAACCCAATGGCTAATTCTCAGTCTCCATTATGATTAATAGCTTCAACACAGATGATCCGTTCTTTCTTCTAGGGACAATTTCTTCTACTTGTTTTGCTCTTCTTGCTCCTCAGTGGCCCCTCTTTTTCATTCTTTGCTGGCTCTTTCCCATGTTCCTCAGCTCTAGATATCGGAGGACTCCACAAGTCAGCATTCACATCTTTACTCTTTTCCACTTACGTTCACTTTTTTACATTCAGTTCTCCCAGCTTTAGATCTCAAGTCGTTATCGCTTCACAAATTATTCATTCAGTAGAAGCCTCTTCCTTGAATTTCAGACTCTCAAAAAACTACCCTCTCAGAATCTCCACTGAAAAACTGAATGAATGTCTCAAAACTCCACACTCTCAAAAAAACTGATTCCTTCCTTGATTTGCTCATACTTGAATCTGCTCCCTGCATTTTCAGTAAATAGCATTTCCAGTTTTACTGCATGGGCAAAAAAAATTTGGAGTCATTCTAGGTACAGTCCCTCTCTTTCTCAGGCCTTCTGTAACTGATCTTATTCAACATAGTTTCAAACTGTATTTAAGACCCAATCACTTCTCACCACTTCTGCTCTTATGGCAGCTCTGGTTTGGAATATTCCAGCACATCCACAGCCACCTCGGTGTCCCTGCTCTACTCTTGACTCCTCATGTCTGTTTTCTAAACAGGAAATGAAGTAATTCAAATGTAAATCTGATCAAATCACTTTTGCTCAAATTTCTTCATTAGCTACCCATACTTCCGTGGCTAAGGAAAGACCCCTACTACTCCTTACCCCATACTGAGTCTCCCTGGGTGTCTCTCTGGCTTCTTTTCCTGCCTCTCTGCCAACTCACTTCCTGTTCCTTTTACTTGATCTTTGGTCACACCTCTCCCAGGATGACTTGCAGTCACAAGTGCCTCCTTGTTCCTACTCAAGTGGGCTAAGTTCTCATCTCAGGTCCAATAAATTTGATGCTCTCTTGCGTAAAACTGGCTTATACCTGATGCTAGTACTGCGTTTCCCTTACATAATTCAAGTGTCTGTTCAAATCTTTGCACACTGAAGTTGTGCACTGCGTATTGTTTCTTTATCTAAACTGCCTATCCTTCTCCATAATAACTTTCTATGATTAATTTCTACTCATATTCTGGTCACCAGATCAAAATTATCCTTTCTGATCCTAAAATCTAAGTTATTTTGTTAGTTTCTGTCACAAAGCCATCTTACCATCATCTATCTTAGTCAGAAATTATTTATACATTAGCATGCTTATTTAATATTTTTACATTTAAATGTAAAAAACTTGAGCCCATTTAATACACAAAAACTAATTTAGTGCCTGGAAACAATAGGTACAAGGCTTTAAAAAACTGAGATTAAAATCACTGAATAAATTAATGAATGCACATTCCGGTTACATCCAACTCTGAGGAATGGAATGAAATAATTTAAATGCATATTATTTTAGAGTCATAAACCATGAAATGTAAATATGAATGCCTCACAGAGAAATGGAGATCTTTGAAAATCATGAAAAGAAGCAGAGTCTTTTTTTTTTTTCTTTTTGAGACAGGGTCTCGCTTTGTAGTTCAGGCTGGCCCTCAGCTCACTATGTAGTCCAGGCAAGCCTGGAACTCAGGAATCCTCCTGTCTCTGCCTCCTGAGTGCTGGGATTACAGGCATGAGCCACCACGCCCGGCACTGTGGTGTGTAGTATTGATGGCTGGTGGGCGTGAGTCACCATGCCCAGCATTGTATGCGGTTATCTGGATTGAACTCAGAGCCTTGAGCTTGCGAGGCAGGCGCTGGAACCACTGAGCTAAATATCCGGCCCAGAAGCAGCATCTTTTAAAAGTGTAATACAAGAAAATGATTAAATATACCTTCTGCTAGCAACACTTTTGGACGCCCTGTCCTTTTCTTGCTTGTCTGTTACCTGATCCTAATGAAGTGCAGAGCAAAGAAGAAAACTTATTTAAAGAGAAATCTGCCCTTCGCCCTCAGATCCAAAAATGTAACCCCACGTGGACTGTCCTGTCCGGTAATAGTATTTTACTTTCCTGAGAATATTGCCAAGATGCTATCTGCCTGACCTCCTGACAAACTAGCAGTTAAGGTCAAACAACACAGCTTCCATGAGCTTCTTGGTTGTCAATATGCCATGCGTGTCATTTCATCCGGCTGCCGGCAGAAGTGAGCTGACTATCTCCAACTGCACTGCATAACTACAACAGCTATAATGAGATATATTAGCAGATGCTCCTGATCAGTTACATAAGAATGGGCCTCTCCTCCCAACACCTAGAGTGGCCCTAGACTATGACATGGGTGAGAAACAAAATTCTGTTCTATGGGGCCATTATACGTTTGAGTCTTTTATTTATAACAGCATAGGTTACCTCAATCAATATAGGCCTCTTGTCTATACTTTTATTTTTGTCTAAGTTTCCTTTCATTATCTGCATCTGCCCCAAGTTACTTATCTGCACTGGAGAGAGAGCCTAACATATTGAGTACTTATTTATTTTCCAAACTCTCACTCTTACACCTACTTTGATTTCTGAACTTATTTTATACTTGTGACAATTAATTCCCCTAAAATATAGCTCTGAGTGTGCCTCTTCTTTGCCCCAAATAATTTTCTATTACTTATAAAATGAAATCAAAATCCCAACAGTCTAATATCCAAATCCATTAACCACGCCAATCAGTGTATCCTTAATCTAATTAATTTGCATATGTTTCTCTCTTATTACTCATTTTTAAGCATCCACTCCCACCTTTTGTGGTAGTGGGGACTGAACCCAGGGCTTTTGCATTGACCAATATCCCCAGCCCTTTTTTTATTTTGAGTCAGGGCCTCAACAAGTCACTAGATTGCCCAGGCTGGTCTCATGATCCTCTTGCCTCAGGCTCCTGTGTGGCTCCGGTTATATGTGTATGCCACACCATGCCTAGCTTTCTTCACCCCTTATGATACCACATTTTTATTGATTATCCTGCCCTCCTCCAAACAGCTTTTTTTTTTAACTTCTCTACATATCTACCTTGAAATACTATCTCAAATACTATGTAACTCAAAATTTCTCCACTGTACGGGATAAAATATACTCTCCCTTTTCTAAATGCAAGTAACATTTCTTTTGTACTTGTGGGTGCTGAAACAAGTCTCTATAGAAATGCATATATTTAGGCAGATTTACATAAAGAGTTTATTTACCTATGAGTAGAGATTAACCTGAACAGAAATGAATATAGATTTATAGGTTTACATATAATAACTTGCCCAAGATCTGCTGAAATCCTAGTACTGGTCATATGTAAAAGGTAAAAGTAGGGGTGTGTTAGAGAATGAATGAGGCATAAAGAATAGACTCGCACCAGAAGAAAATAATCTACACAAGATAATTTCACTCACTTAAAAAGGTTTGAAATAATAAGAATTCTAAATACATGTCCTATGTAAACATCCATATAAAATTAGAAAGGAAAAAATACAGATTATCTGCCCCTGAGAATTTTCAAGATGTCTTGGATGATTAAAGATTGTTCTATACAATAGGCATTTGGCTACTACATCCTTGAAATGTGCTTAGTGCTAACTGAAATGTGCTGCCAGTGTAAAATTCATACCAGAGTTTGAACACTTAGCATAAAAGAAACATAAAACATGTCACTGGCAATTTTCATATCAATCTTATGTTGAACCAACAATACTTGTTCATATTTGGCTACATAAAGTATAGTATTAATGAGTTTACCTATCCCTCTTGAGCTTTTAAATAGGGATTTCCCAGAAAATTCATAAGTAATTTACAGGTCACATCTATCTCTACTAGAGAGTACTCAATAATGCTTGGGCAGCGGGAGATCAGATTAGCTACTTCTCACAAAAAAAAAAAATGGAACTACAAGATTCTGTGATTTCTCCCAGAAACCAATTATAATTTGCCTAAAAAATCTCCCAACTTCAAAAATAAAAAAAATAAACCGGGCGTGGTGGCTCACACCTGTAATCCCAGCACTCGGGAGGCAGAGACAGGAGGATTGCTGAGTTTGAAGCTTGCCTGGGCTACACAGTGAGCTCAGAGCCAGCCCGAACTAAAAACAGAGACCCTGTTCAAAAAAAAAAAAAATAAAATAAAAATAAAAAATAGTGAGAATCTGGTTCACGATGGGTCTTACCCATTATAGACGTAGCCCACCCAAGGCCAGAGTCTTTTCTGATTTATACTGGGTACTTCCTCCTACAATTGATATCTTGGTTAACCCGATTTAAGTTTTTGAAAATAGGGCCGGAAGAGATGTGAGGTAGGACGGGATGATCGCTAGGACACTCACCCTGAGGAAGAGCCATATGGCCTGCACTTGGAAAGAAGACTCAGTTCCCCAGACTTGTACACATAATAGGGCAGAAATGAAAACACGTTCCCACGCACATGCGCACAAGCATGCGCAATGCACTCATGTGCACACCGTGCCACCTCCTGGATTTTCATTCAGGTTTCTAAAGATAAAATGGCCTAGTTTCTTAACCCAGTTTAGATCAGTCCCGCGTGAAAGCTCTGGTTCCCTAATCTTGTTCCTGAACCAAACTGTGAGGCAGTAAAGAAACTGTGTTATGTTTCTATCTGCCTAGGAGGAAGAGCTGCTTTTCTTAGCACCCTTAGCAAAAGGAAAGGAAAGGAAAGGAAAGGGGTCTGGAATAGGGAACATGGTTTTGCGCTGCAGCTGTTTTACGTAGTGGTCAGGGTGTGAGGATGTGATCATCGAAGAGAGAAAAAATGAACTGAAATTAATGGTATTAGGATTAAAACCAGCAAACCTTTTAGAAAGATTATAGTGGCTCTTGCTCTATTGTCCTGAGGGCTTAGGCAGTATAATGGATAAAAACAAGTTATAAAACAATGGGGACAGCAGAGAAGCCCACCTTGTTTGCTTTCTGCTATAACACTAAAAACAAATTAAGTCTCCATTGCAGGGGAGGCACGTGACATTTAAGAGAAGACACACATTATCTGCGGAACAGACACACTTCTAAATGGGCTAACTCATCTAAACTGGGAACTTGGAACCCAGCCCAGGAGATAATTTTTTTTTTCCATTTTGAGCCTCGCTTCCTCCCTTTCTAGTAATTTAGCTTAATTTATTTTCTCCAAAATTGGCTTTGCTGCATGCATCCCACAGTGTCAGAGGGAACAGCCTCTAGTTGTCACTGGGAAGGTAAAGAGAGGACAGTATTAGGTGGAATGGAGAAATCAAACAATGGTATGTACTTTATTACCTAACACCATGCACTGGATCAGGAAGAAATTTAGAAAGAGTTATCTGGCACTGAAATAGCATAGATTCATTTATTTTCAAGTGGGCTTTAAGCTGTGTTTACCAAGCCTTCCAGGACTGGAGATTATCTGTCTGAGTGCTAGTCACTTCTCAGTGATGTGGCCCCTCCTCACTGACTGAGCAGAAAAGCTGTAATCAATTCATGCCCTGACATCAGTCACGGTGCAGCTATTAAACCTGTTCTTTGATTCTGTGCTGTCCACTGTGAGAATAGAACAACCAAAATATACTGCCTCTCTCTTTGAGGAGCTTGCAGTCTAACCATGGGCCTCGAGTAAATAAAATGAAAAATACTAACAGGTTGTAGGTTTGTAAGACAAAGGGCCATGTATACTTAGAGCTATTTCAGAGGAGGCAGAGTGAAAAGTGAATGAAGTAAGCAGAACAGGTCGATGACAAGATGAGCATGGCATGACGGGGAACAAGGGGAGAGGTGTGTAAAGGAAAGAGCACGTCCACACCTGGTTTACCTGTGCTGCACTCAGGTACTTAAAGCATAGACTGACTCTGACATCTGTATATTCCTGGCCAAACCGATAGGTGACAACAGTCTCAACTCACCAAATCAGTGCTCTCTTCTCAAAACCCTTCGCTAAATATATAACTATTTCCCTATAACACTAGGCTCAGAACAGGGCCCTTTCCACAAGAAACAGAAACAGGGCAGAGTGGTGCATGCCCCAATCCCACCTCTCTGGAAGGCTCAGGCAGGAGGATCACAAGTTCGAGCTCAGCCTGAGCAATTTAGAAACTTAGCAAGACACTGTCTCAAAATAAATATGAAAAAGGGCTGGGTTCATAGCTCAATTCAGCCTTTAGCACTGAAGAAAAAAATTTAAAACCTTGGGAACAACAATCCCAGCTCCAGATTGATCCTGGCGTG
>PVIC010059196.1:0-10150 GCA_004025085.1 Thryonomys swinderianus | reverse complement strand
TATGGTAAACATTTTAATGTATAGTCATCTTTAGTATTTATTACTCAGTGAAAGTTATGAACTTATTTTGTAGTCTTTAATATAGAAAAAGATTAATAATGTAAATTCAAAATGTAGTGGAAGAATTACCACTTATCAAATAAAAATGTAATTAAATTTGAATTTCAGAAAAATAGTGATAATTTCTTAGTGTTTAAGTACAACCCACACAGTATTTGGACCATAGTCATATTTTTTTTTTTTTTTTTTGCTTTTTGAGACAGGGTCTCGCTTTGTAGTTCAGGCTGGCCCTGAGCTCACTATGGTGCCCAGGCAAGCCGCCGCAAACTCAGCAATCCTCCTGTCTCTCCTCCAGAGTGCTGGGATGACAGGCGTGAGCCACCACGTCCGGCATTGTGGTATACAGTGTTGATTGTTGGTGGGCGTGTCTCCACGCCCAGCATTATATGTGGTTACCAGAAATCGAACTCAGGACCTTGTGCTTGCGAGGCAGGCGCCGGAACCACTGAGCTAACCCTCCGGCCCCATATTTTTTTTTTTAAAAAATCACTTGCTGCATATCTGAAATTCAAAGCTAAGTGGGAGCCTCATATTTTACCCAGAATCCCAAGTATAATGAAGGGAAAATTAAAGCCTTATAAACATAATTTATTCAGTTATTTACATTTTGAGCTAACACAGAAGAGGGAAAAGGAAGAGGACCTTATTGGATAGTAGTTTAATGACCTCCGGAATTGTGCTAAGCAACTGGTCCATCTCCTTTTCACCAGAATTGCATTGGCGACAGGCTGGTCACCTCGCTGTGGAGGAAAGTCTTTCAGAGCTGACGGGGCTACTTTCAAGGTCAGCAGCCAATGTCCTGCTAAAGAAGGGGTGCGCGAAGTCAATCCACGAACCGGGGTGGGGTGACTGGGTTCAGACCCCAGGCAATATGGTCTCTTAGGCCCAGGTTCCTCTGGGGCCTAAGAGAGACTCCAGTGACGGGATCCACTCTTTCAGGGCCTGACTCGGCCCCAGCCTACACTTTACACACCTTCTGATCAGCGTGTGCCTCTTAGGTAGAGAGCAGCCTTCTTCAGGAAGGCTACACCCATTTCCACAAGTCAGCTCACCAAGCTCAGTGCTCAGAAAAATACTGACTGCACAGGATTCCACAATACTTGGTTACTTCTAATAACCAGGTAACAAAAAGGTGAGACAAACATACTATAAATTGTATGGAAAATATTCTCCTCCTATAGTTATTACTTGCTACATTTTTCAAGATCAATATTCATTTTCTTCATTCTGTGCCTAATTTTGTAGCTGCTACATGTAATGTTAGTCCAGAAAATTTCCTTTAAACTAGGACAGAAGAGAACAGACTTATCCACTCCTAGGTTAAATCAGGTTTTGCTACAATCTGCTACTGTACACAACTATACACTCCGCTTTCCAGCTTTCACACTACGAGCTAGCCTTCAAGTGCTCTGCCCGCCAGAACTATGTAATTGTTTTGTGACATGTACATTTAAAATCCCTATCAGCTCCGATTTACAATTACTTTACAAACCCCTACCACGTAGCTGATGAATTCGGACTAACCTGGGAGATAGTGCTCTCTGACCTTTGGTCACAATATTCTTCTTTTCCTTTCTTTCTTTCCCGTTCCAGTACCGGGAATCGAACTCAGGACTTTGGTTTGCCAGGAAGGCACAGTACGGCTGAGCTAAATCCCCAGCCCGATACTCATTTCCACAACAAATGAAAAGTCCAAGCAGTTTCTTCACACGTGTAGCTATTCTGCAAGCACCCTTCCTTTCAGGGAACAAAACATGTTTCATAAGAGACAATGTTGTAGTTCACAACCAGAATGGATTTCATTTATAACCTTTTAAAACATCACTTCCTTGAGTTTCCATACAAAACGAAAGCTACCTAAATGTCACCATTCTGTTGACAATAAAGGTAAAATCATGTATTAGTGCTCACTCTAGGACCCTTCTTTCTCTTTAACACTATTTCTAGCTGCAGGATTTTCCTGCACTTTTTATCACTATGCTGTAACTCTCCAGAAGGCAGATATCAGACTTGGTCATAAATTCTACTTGGAAGGAATCTACAAAATACAGTTTGGAAAATCTAGTTCAAGGAAACCAGGCTGATTTTCTGAGTCACTTCTTTACCTCTTGTAACACAAAATGTTAATGCGGTTTTCATCTTGACTTTTTAAGGACTTGACTTTTCCCAAATCTGACTCAAGCTTTTAACTTGGAGAGATTAAGATTCATCATAGAAGAAATATATATGCAAAGACCAAGACAGAAGAAATATTCAACTTTGACATTTAGAAAATAAGATTTTGTATCCAAGCAAGAGCTTTGCAAATCACGTTCTTATCTTCAGAGAAGACAACCGAACATCCTTTTGTCCTCTTACCTCTCTATGCTGAGCTAAAATTTAGAGTCCTAGGAAGAGGATTTGAGAGGCGGAGGGGGGAGGGCAGAGGGTGGGGAGATTCTGCCCACGGTGATAGAAGAAAAGGGGAGTGGGCTGTGCAGGGCCGGATGGCAGACCCTGCCCCTCTGCACTTCCACAGCCCACTGGGCTCACCAGCCCCAGGCTCCACTTGAGGGTGCGGGTACCGATGCGCACTCTGGGACGAAGGGGACACCTCAGTGAGCCACACGGTGCAGGCGGGCAGAGGGACACCCGCGTTTAGCTGCCCTGTATCAGCCAGGAGTATTGTTGTGGGCACACTGAACACAGCAATAATTATTAATTTGGCCAGAGAAAGAGCTGCAGAATACTGTAGAATACTCTAGGAGAAAAGCACAGAGGAGCCAGGCGGTCCCAAGGGTCAAAAAGAAGCCTGGCGGGGCTGGGGATTTAGCTCAAGTGGTACTGCACCTACCTTGGAAGCACAAGGGCCGGCGTTCAATCCCCCTTACCACCAAAAAAAAAAAAAAGAGCATTTGATATATTTACAGCCAGGCGTGGTGGCTCACGCCCGTCATCCCAGCACTCAGGAGGCAGAGGCAGGAGGATTGCTGAGTTCAAGGCTTTCCTGAGCTACATAGTGAGCTCAGGGCCAGCCTGAACTACAAAGCGAGACCCTGTCTCAAAAAAAAAAAAAAAGAAGAAGCCTGGCATTCTCCAGGGGGGTCTCGTCAATGCACGCACAAAGGGTGAACCACGATCTGGTCAGCGGAGCAGTTAGCGCCAAGAGAAACAATGACGCCCACGCACAAGGACAAGGGCACCGGCCACTCCTGCCAGACCCCGCCACCTCTCGCCTCCTCTTACACACGTGCCAGCAGGAAAGGTATTTCGTTATCCAGCGAAATAGTTCAAACTATAAATCCAACCTACTTTTGAATCTACCTTGGATTAAAAATTATTTTCTCCCCACTGAGTGATGAGTAAATGAGCCTTACTACAAAATCCAGACAACTACACACAAAATAAAATACACATTTTTCTGTGCAACCAAGTTGTAACATAAGTGAACTTCAGGGCCCCACAAAACAGTTTCCTCCAATCCTCCCAGAATCGCCACTACGATGTTCAAGATGGTGTAAGCTCTCCAAGTTGGCTCGTGGCTCCGCTAAGCACGTGTAAATGAGCCCTACAATCCCCCGGAGTTCAGCTCAAATTCCACCTTCACCACAAAGCCTCCTCTGTTTTGATGGACTCACTTGTCTATGTACCGACCTCCTTGGGCACAGGTAACTTCAGGTCACACCGAACTCCTGGAGTAACGAATATTGCTCCTCTCTCCTCAAAATTCAAAATGAAACAAAAAGCAACCACTGAGGAACTCCCCAAGGCCAGAACGGGTCTGGCTGTCACGGCCCAGGCAGCTGCTCTCTCACCGGCGCCCCGGTGCAGGCAGGAGCAAAGGCCGGGCGCCCGCAGCAAAGCTCCGGCCGAGCCGGCAGCACCTGCGCCCCAGGACTGCGGGCTGTGGGCACACGGACGGCAAAGCAGAGCCCTGCTCCCCGGGAAAAGTTTGCTCCTAGGTGAAACAAGTTTCCCTTGAACTCCACCAATTTACCTTTGCTATACATTCAAACCATCTGTTAAAAAAGAAAACAGAATCTAAAAAAATTTGATTTGCATAGTAAAGTCTCACAATAAAAAAAGGAATCTTGAAAACCTGAAGCAGCAGTCACTGACTCTTGGCCCTCTCAAACCGTATTTACCTTTAATCTTAAAATTTATTTCCTCTACTGTGTACCAAAGTCCAGAGGAATAAGGACAACCAGAGGAGTTTCCAGTCTATTTGTCTCATTTTCTGTTCTCATATTTTTATGCAAAAACAAATCTCAAATACTGAGTCATTTATACTCAAATGGACACACCTTCAGGACACACTCATAAGTGAAATAAATAGGTCACAGATGTGTTAATACCCTATCTTTTCTCTGGTATGAGAATCTGAAGATGTAAAGGAGTTCTAGAAGGTATGGTAGATATTGTGAAACAGACAATATTCAAAAGGACAAGGGTAAGTAATGAGGGGAAAGAAAAAATACGATGTTAAAAAAGGAAAGAAAGCACATGTATAGAGGTAGGGGAGGGTTGTAGGGTGGGTACGGGAATGGGTAAAAATGAGAATTAACTGTCATCTACTGGTACAAATATCCAGTATTGAGTGTGATCATGACGTGTGCATAAAATGTACCAATAAAGAATTCAAAAATCTCAAATATCATTAATATGAAAAATTATCTTTCCATTTTATCACTGAGATTAAAAAATCCCTGCACAGACCTAGCTCAAGTCCTAGCACTGCTTACTGCCCAGAGCAGGTCAGACAGACGCGTCTCCGAGCCTCAGGCCTTTCTTACCACGCACAGGGACAGCAACTCCCACCAGGCCCTGCAAGCTGCGAGACGACGGAGCAAACAATCCATGTGACACGCTCGTGTGGGGACCACACGCCCAAACCGCCCCACCAGACGGCCTATACCACAGCAGCACATGCATGACCTTGCCATGCATGACCAGGCAACTGGCCTGGCCTGCCCGGTGGCACTGTCCCATGCTGCCTGCTTCAAACAGGCAGCTAAACTAGACACACAGAAGTTAATATAATGTCAGAGCGGGCCTGGGCTCTCAAGGAAGTGTGTAAAAGAAAAAATTAAAATACAGACATTGGAATTGTGGCTGGAGACGCATCTGAAGAGGTCCAGGCCTCAGGGCCGAGATGCAACACCAACCTGCAGCTCCCTAAGGGGTAAACAGGAACTTGCAGTGATTCTATGCGTGGCCCTACCGAGTCCAGGACGTCCAGACAGGCGTCAGTCACCGGGAGGGTGGCCGGAGCATCAGGACCCGTCCCTCCCCGGAATGTTTCCTTATGGGATCGATACAGTTTGCAAACGGAGGCACTGCGTGGCAAACATGATCCATCTCCCCAGGATCGTGGAATGAATTAAGCTCATGAACTGAGGTAGCAGTGCCTCGGCTGAGCAGCTACACTTCGAACCCCACAGGATAAGCGCAGTGTACCCCACGCCGCTGCCACGCTGCGACTGTGCTGTGTGATCACCCCCGACAGGGCCTCGTCGCCACCCACTCGGGCCCCCGCCGGCATCTGAGCAGCTCTCTCAGTAACCCTTTCCTGCTCTTACCCTCTGCTCTCCTTGGGATTCACTCTGATTTCGGGGGACAGAAACCCGGCACACCTGCTCCCTAGCAGGTTGGGAGGCAGGTCTCCCCGCCTCAGGGGGACGTCACGCGCGTATTACGGGGGGGCGAGCTGTCAGGAATGGGCTCAAGCGCACGGCACCGTCAAACAGCAGCCAGGGCCAAGGGGGAGGCAACGTCCCTGGAAGGTGCAGGAGGGAGAGGCAGGCTGAGCTCCGCACCTGCAGCTCCAGGCTGATGATCGGTCCGAGCCAACGCAGAACAGAAAGGAAAGAGGCAGGAAAGGCCCTCAGAGAGGCATGTGAGGCGCACAGGACGGGAGCAGGCCGTCTCGGAGGCGTGGGGCACAGCAGGCGGGCAGCTTTCCAGCCACCTCGATCCCACCACTCCACCCTCCGGCCCCTCTAATTCCACCCACAGCGCAAACTCCCCCAGACAATCTGCCTCCATCACCTCTCCTCTCCAGACTGCCCGCCAGGCCTCGATGGTTCCGAATTAAGGCCTGCAGCTGGCTGCCCGCCACTCCACAGGCTCTCCAAGGGTTCCCTCTTACATAAGCCCTGTCCCCCGTGGGACGTTCCACAAGGACTTGCCCTGTGTGTCAAAGAGCAAGAGGAAAAATGTCATCGACTAACCCGTCAGTAACTGTTGCCTCGTTTAAAAGGCACAGCTTGTTTTGACGCTGGAACAAATCCGTCAAAAGACAAGTGCCGCTGGTAGGATCGCTTCCATTTTACAAACGGCGGCGCCAAGGTCACAATGAGGAGGCGCGCGGGCGAAAAGACGCTGCGGAGGCGCCAGCGCCTCCCAAAAATACCGTCCGTGTTCTTCTCTTTTTTTAGTGTCACAGCAAGAGACACGTCGCCACTAATCCCCTTCCACACACTGCTCCCTGAGTATAACCCATGTTCTTTCCACGCTCTGAAGATGCTCTGAAATTTCTGTTCACAGACGTCTTTGGCTGAGCCTCGATTTCCCAGATCAGCTCAAAACATTTCCCCGCTGTGATCATTTTCACTCCGCGAAGAGCCGGAAGTCACAGGGCGAGTTCCGGCGAGCAGAGGGCGGGACGCACCACGCTGTGCTCACCCGTCCGCCTTCCGGCAAGCCCACTGCACCACGCGCGCCCAGGTGCCGCAGACGCCCACGGGGGAGGACTTCCGGGCGGGAGGACTTCCAGGAGGGAGGACTCCCAGGCACAGCCCAGACCACGGCCCGAGCGTGATCGGGGAGAGCGCCTGCTGAGTCCGGCTCACGTCAATGCCGGAGAGTCTTCTTCTGGAGCAATCTGAATGGGAACGTTCACCGTACGTTTTCACCCTCCTCGCCTCTGAGAAGAGCACCTCGCCTTAGGTGAGGTCTTACCGAGGGACCACTTGCTGACCAGAGAAAATAGAAAACAAGTAAAAGGCCCAAGTTTTGCTTCCACCAAACCTCAACATCTAAAGGTCCCTTACAATTTTATAACTAGTATTTACAGTGTGTGAAGCAGCATAAACCATCTGCATACCCTTAAAATCAAGTAGGAACTATGACAAAATCTCACATCTAAAAGTTCTTCCTTCAGAAATGACCGCTGATGACAGGTCTCTTTTTTCTTCTTCCTTTATTGGTATATTTTATACACATGTCACAATTACACTCCACATTGAGAATGTGTACCAGTATATGACACGACTTAATTCTCATTTGCCCCCTCCCCCTCTCCCACCCCTACATCCGGCCAAATGAGCAGTTCCTGACCTACCTTCACCATAGCCCTGAGGACTGGATTTGCCTTCTGTAGCGCAGAGGCCAGAGAGACGCCGGGTCAGCCTGGAACTGGACCCAACCAGGGACACTTCACCCATAAGACGAAACTGTCCTGACTGACCCCACACCAGAAAGTGATGCCCACTGCATGAGATGGAGTCCAATGAGCATTTTTAAAAAACACAAATTGAAAACAGCATCCTTTTCAATTGCATTAAGAGGACATTCATCTATTTTTTTTTTTTTTGAGACAGGGTCTCGCTTTGTAGTTCAGGCTGGCTCTGAGCTCACTATGGTGCCCAGGCAAGCCTCGAACTCAGCAATCCTCCTGTCTCTGCCTCCCGAGTGCTGGGATGACAGGCGTGAGCCACCACACCCGGCCATCTATTTTATTTTTTTAATTTGGCTTTCTCTTCCTCTTCCCAAAGAACTTCTCAGTGCACTCCCCCTGAAGACTGGACAGTGGGCGGGACGATGCCCAGCGCGCCACCGAACCCTCCAGCAGCAACCCGGAGACCCGATCTCACCCCCGGAGGCCGGAGAGCCGGGCTCTGGCAACACGAGGGCTGCGCTGGAATCCTCGTCCCAAGAGAGGCCGCCACTGTCCTTCCGGCGCCGCCCCAGGCTCGGGCGGCTCCCCAGCCCACCTGAGGGACGGAGAGCGCACTCCCCATGGCTGGACGAGCACCGGCGACTCGGGCCACCGCGGCTCTCGCTGGGCACCCCGCCCCCTTCCTCGGCCCTCTCCGTCCGGGCTCTCGAGAAGAGCAACGTGGTGAACTGACCCTGAAGACGAACGCTAACTTGCCACGTGAGCCGCGGGGCCTTCAGGGCTCTGACCCGAGACCTGGACAGCACACCGCCGCCCCCAGCTCTCAGCCCCGACCAGGGTGTGCCGAGGGCACCGCGCTGCCAACGCCACCCGACTGGCAGGTGGCACCACGAAGGGAACCAGGCGGCATGGAGGCCCTGACCTGCCAAAGGCCTGGTGGTCAGTAGCACAGGGAGGGGCCACCACTCGCTTCTGTGCCAACAACTGTGCAAGCAGGAAAACATGCGTGGGGGCCGGGTGGGGGTGGGGTGACAGTGACAAAGGTGGCACACAAACCCTCCCGACACCGGAGACCCAAACTGAGGAGAGCAGGCGGCTGACGACCACATGTCTGTCTCCGGGTACAGCTTCCCAGAGGGCGCGGACGCACGTCATGAGGGCAGCAGCAGTCCCGCAAGCCTCGGCAGCCAGAGCGGCTGGATTCTGACTGAACTGCTCTCTACCAATAAAAATTACAGGTGTTGAGGACCTTGCGATTGTAAACTCTTATCAAAGGAAGAGGATCGAAGTGTATGATACACTTTGGTTAAGAATGCTTACACTGGGCCGGAGATTTAGCTCGGTGTTTCCGGCACCTGCCTCAAAAGCGCAAGGTCCAGAGTTCGATCCCAGTAACCACATGGAATGCTGGGTGTGGCAACTCACGCCCACCAGCCATCAGTACCACATACCACAGTGCCGGGCGTGGTGGCTCACGCCTGTCATCCCAGCACTCGGGAGGCAGAGACAGGATTGCTGAGTTCGCGGCGGCTTGCCTGGGCTACCTAGTGGGCTCAGAGCCAGCCTGAACTACAAAGCAAGACCCTGTCTCAAAAAAAAAAAGAAAAAAAGAATGCTTACACTGCTGGGCATGGTGGCTAACGCCTGTAATCCCAGCACTCAGGAGGCAGAGGTAGGAGGATTGCTGAGTTCGAGGCTTACCTAGGCTACATAGGGAGTTCAGGGCCAGCCTGAACTACAAACCGAGACCGTTTTAAAAAAAAGAATGCTTACACTGAGCAGAGGGTGGTGGTGCATGCCTGTAATCCCAGCATGCGGGATGGCTGAGGCAGGAGGATCTCAAATTCAAGCCTATTCTGGACAAATGGGGAAGTAAGCAAAACCCTGTCCCAAAAAAAACAAAAGGGCTGGGTACGTAGCTCAGTACGAAGGCCAAGTGTTTAAACTCCAGTTCTACCTGCATGTATATGCGTACGCGCGCGCACACACACACACACACACCGGCAATACATGGCCTCAGTCATCTTACCTTTACCACTCATTAAATTTGATTGTAGTCACAACATGACTTCTTTATCTCTAAATGAGATGAAAATTAGGTGAAACACAGGAGGTAAAAACCACAACGCTGGTTAAGATTTAAAAGTGTGCGTGTCTTCAGTACAAAATAAACTTGGACTGCTACATTGAGGAAAGCACTTGGTTACATGACCACCCATTTCCAGGATCAGTACAATAAGCTCCTCTCCTGAGCACTGCGGCCAACGGCCCCTGGTGCCCCCATGCACTGGCCCCACCTGGCCGCCACACTCACCAGTTGTGAAGTGTGACAGTATCTCCCAGCCTAAGTGTGTAACCCTAACACTGCCAAGGGCTTGCTGAGAATCATCCAGCGTTCGTGTGAAGGTGCGGATGTGTGGGGTCTGCCCTGAACCTCTCTGAACCCCTAACCCACACGCCACACCACACCCCGCACAGATGCGCTGTTACGCAGATTCAGGAAAAGCCACATGGTCCAGCCCGGGGCACGGTCCCCAGCCCGCCCAAAGCCGGTAATTCCCAGTAGCTTTCCAATTACTGTTGAATTGCAGTTAAATTATTTCTGCACAGCACATCGCTTCAGCTCATAATGACATATCATGAATACTTTTATATAGGAATGTATTTTATACACGAATCTATATTTTATACATGCATATATATATATATATA
>PVIC010059195.1:0-10044 GCA_004025085.1 Thryonomys swinderianus | reverse complement strand
GGTCTCGCTTTGTAGTTCAGGCTGGCCCTGAGCTCACTGTGTAGCACAGGTGAGCCTCGAACTCAGCAATCCTCCTGCTTCTGCCTCCTGAGTGCTGGGATGACAGCCTTGAGCCACCACGCCTGGCAAAGCCAAGAGTATTTTGAGGAGAATTTATGACAAGGTGTCTTTTCCTATAATACATTTTTAAAATTTAAAGCTCACTGTGTGTTTTGTTGTCACCTAGGTCTCTACCTGTCAATGGCAGCAATGCAAAGAAACTTGCAGTCGTGCTTTTGAGCTGCCACAAAGTTGCTCCTCTCCCTTATCTTCTTACCCTGTTGGCTCCTTTCCTCTGCACGGGCTGGGGCTGGCACTAAAGCCCTGTGGACACGAAGTGGCCCCTGGCATAGCTCTGGTCACTTTTGAGTGCCCGCAGGGTGATAAAACCAGAGCCTGGGAGGGCCGGAGGGTTAGCTCAGCGGTTCCTGCGCCTGCCTCACAAGCGCAAGGTCCTGAGTTCGATCCCCGGTAACCACATATAATGCTGGGCATGGAAACACGCCCACCAACAATCAACACTGCATACCACAATGCCAGATGTGGTGGCTCACGCCTGTCCCCAGTAACCACATATAATGCTGGGCATGGAAACACGCCCACCAACAATCAACACTGCATACCACAATGCCAGATGTGGTGGTTCACGCCTGTCATCTCAGCACTTGGGAGGCAGAGACAGGAGGATTGCTGAGTTCAAAAAAGCAAAAAAAAAAAAAAAAAACAAACCAGAGCCTGGGAGACATGATTCAGGGTGCCCGCTTTTTATGAGCTCACAGCATGGTGAGGAATGCAGGAATCCCACAGAAACCGCCCACGAGGAGCAGCCTGTGGTCAAGTGGTTACAAATCCAGCAGCTTGTTGACATAGGGCTCCTCACGGGCAGGGGGGGGGGATGAGACTGTCTTAGACTTGATCTTGGTGGTGGTTGCGTAACCTATGAAAGCAGTAAAAGCCATTGAGCTGTAATTATTCACTTTAAGTGGGGGAATGATACAGCGTGTGAGCTGTATCTCAAGAAAGCTATGACGGGGCTGGGGATTTAGCTCGAGTGGTACCCTGCCAACCTTGGATGCACAAGGACCCAAGTTCGATCCCTGGTACCGCCAAAAAAAAAAAAAAAGCTATGATGTTAAAATGAAAACATTAAATGTCCTAGAACTAGTTGAAGCTGCAGATTGTTGGGCCTGGGATTGTGGTTTCCAGGGAGCAGTGGGGAAGGCAGCACAAAGGAGGGCAGAAACAGAGGTGTGGAAGGAAGAGGAGACTCACCTCTTTCTGCCTCTTCCTGGGAAGCCAAAGGGTCTTGGTGTTTACTGCTCTGTGTCTCTTTCCCACAGATTCACTACGAAAAGAGGCAAGAAAGTCTGCGCCCCAACGAAAGAAAAATGGGTGCAGAAATACATTTCCTTACTGAAAACTCAGAAACAACCGTGATTCTCCAAATTTTTAGCCCAAGGAGCCTGGAAAGTCATTTCTGAGGGTCCCAGAAATGGTCTGGGTGGGGAGGAGCATCTGAGTTATCTTTAATAAAGTTTTCTCATGAAGATTTAATTTATTCATGACTTTCATAGTCAGGAAAGCCTCAGTTTTCTTCAAGGAAAGGAAACTGAGGCACTGTGCGTTAGCCGGAGGCCTGGTAGGTCCCTAACTCCTGCCCTGAACCTGTTACTGAATTCTGTGGATGTTTTTATTTGTTTGTGGGGGAAAAAAGAGAACTGCTTTAATACATTTTTTTAAAAAGCTCCGTAAGCTCGGGAGGCAGAGACAGGAGGATTGCTGAGTTCGCGGCGGCTTGCCTGGGCACCATAGTGAGCTCAGGGCCAGCCTGAACTACAATGCGAGACCCTGTCTCAAAAAGCAAAAAAAAAAAAAAAAAAAGCTCCGTAAGTGTCTTAACATTGTCAAGAAAGATAAGTGTAGGTTATTCGGAAAAATAAGTGGGGTAAATGATGAGTTGCCACATTTGGCCAGGTTTTTCTCTTAATAAAACAAGACATTAATTCAACACCATGAATATTACCTACCTATCGAGCCCTCTATGAGGCTTATGAAAAATTCTAATATAGTTAATGTTCTTAGCCTTGCTGCCAAACTACAGGTTCCTTGAAGCCAGGAGTTAAGTCTATCTTTGCATAAATTAAAGACTCAATAAATATTTGTGGGATATGTCATCAGTTGCATAGGTGTCACCAGGCTCACTCTGCCCAAGCTCAACTCCGGTTCAGGGTGATCCACTCCGATAAACAAGACTAGGTACCCAGGGCTGCAAGACCAAAATTCCAAGATTTTGATGTGTAGTTCCCCTACTTACCAGAAGATGGCAACACTCTCACCATCGTTTAAGGATTCCCACAACAGCTCCCTAAAGTAGGCGGGTTCACAGAAAAGTCTATCCCACGGGTCTTTATTGAGGGTCTTCCTGCTATCTGGGTCCTATGGAACTTCTGGGGAAGAAAAGGGGAGAGAAGTGAGGAAAGGAAGGCTAAACTCAGAGGGTGCTAGCAGTTCAAGGGTAGGGGAGGCAGAGCAATTAAGGGCCCCAGCGAATCTGGGCGTGGTGATGTATACCTGTAAACCCTGAGAGGCTGAGGCAGGAAGATGCCGAGTTTGAGCCCAACCTTGGCAATTTAGTGACACCCTGTTTCACAATAAAAAATAATAAGGATTGGGGTCCTGGAGATTTAGCTCAGTGGTGGCAGCGCCTGCTTCGCAAGCGCAAAATCCTGAGTTCGATCCCAGTAACTACATACAACAATGCTGGGCGTGGTGACTCACGCCCACCAGCAATCAATACCACATACCACAGTGCCGGGCATGGTGGCTCAAGCCTGTAATCCCAGCACTCGGGAGGCAGAGGCAGGAGGATTGCTGAGTTTGAGGCTTGCCTGGGCTACACAGTGAGCTCAGGGCAGGCCTGAATTACAAAGCGAGACCCTGTCTCAAAAAAAAAAAAAAAAAGGACTGGGGATGTGGCTCAGTACAAAGCCCCTCAGTTCAATCCTCAGTATGAGAAAGAGTGGGAAAGAAAGAAAAGCTGCAGAGGTGAGGTAAGACAGATATGATTACCCTTGTCCCTACTGTGCCTTTTTCTTCCATGTCATTACTTTCTTCTTTTGGGATTTAGTTTTTTTGTTGTTGTTTTTGGGCGGTACTGGGGATCGAACTTGGGTCTTGTGAGCCCAAGGTTGGCATGGTACCACTTGAGCAAAACTACCAGCTCTTGTTTTCTTCTTTTTGTCCATTGAACAACCATTAATTTTCATTACCCTGTATTTGACAGGGGACATAAAAATGTCAGACTTTCCCTGATTCCTGGGAGCTCACAGCCTAACAAACAAGGCAGCCTGTAATTACAGTCTGATTTGTATACTACAATGGGACAAGGACAGTCAAAACAGCCAGGGTCTGTGTGTCGCTTTATCGTTTAGGAAACACATCTAGAATGTGCCTCTATCTTGTAAGGGGACACAAGAATTGTTCTAAAGCTAGCGGAGAGGCGTAGTGTCTGAGTCACACACCTGTGAGGGGTGGGACTTGGGCCATGACCAGTTTCTTCTCAGCTGCTGTGTTTTGTCCATTCCCATACAACAGCACGACCCACCAGGCAGTTGCAAAATTGAAAATCTCAGGAGCCAGGCATGGTGGCTCACGCCTGTCATCCCAGCACTTGGGAGACAGAGGCAGAAGGATTGCTGAGTTGGAGGCTTGCCTGGGCTATTACATAGTGAGCTCAGGGCCAGCCAGAATACAAAGCGAGAACCTGTCTAAAAAGAAAAAAGAAAGAAAGAAAAGAAAGAAAGAAAGAAAGAAAGAAAGAAAGAAAGAAAGAAAGAAAGAAAGAAAGAAAGAAAGAAAGAAAGAAAGAAAAAAGGAAAGAAAAAAATTGAAAATCTTGGACCACAAAGCAGGACATCAGAAAGACCCTCCTTTACAAATTGCAAAAGAAACCTATCTCCTGATCCCTTGAGGGAAAGCCTACAACTTTTGAGTAGTTTTGCTCCCAGAGGTGACAGCCACGGCTGGGGGCCCTGCTGTCCTGTGGCTTCTGGTTTCCCCAGGCCCCAGACTCAGGCCAGGCCAGGCACTCTCTCCCCACCTGTCACTTCCCTCAGAGGGACCCGGAAGCCATTTGCTCTCCAGCATCCTGAGAGGGCCTGACAGCTGGACAGGGGTAGGATGCTGGCACCCCAGGACTGTTCCCAAAGGGACGTGCAGAGGAGCCTCTCAAAGCCCTTTCGACTCTGGACCTGTGAGTCTGCAAATCTCAAGTTTTAGTCCTGGCTGGAACTCAGTCACTCCAATTTGGGGGACCTTGGTGTCTTCAATTTACAATAATCTGCATATATATGCACAGTTTTTACCTGTATGTATGTATTTAGGCAGGACTGGGGATTAAATCTGGGGCCCTCACTGAGTTACATCTTCAGATCTTTCTGAAAAAAAAATTTTTTTGTAGTTCAGGCTGGCCCTCAGCTCACTATGTAGCCAGGCAAGCCTCAAATTCAGCAGTCCTCCTGTCTCTGCCTCCCGAGTGCTGGGATGTCAGGCGTGAGTCACCACACCCAGCATTGTATGTGGTTACAAGGGATCAAACTCAGGACCTTGCACTTGTGAGGAAGGTGCCAGAACCACTGAGCTAAATCTCCAGCCCTTTCTGAACAATTTTTAGGCTTTTAAGACAGAGTTCCTAAGTTTCTAAATTGCCCAGGTTAGGTCTGAATTTGGAACCTTCCTGCCTCCACCCTCCTCCCCAGAATGCTGGTTTTTAGAAGTGTGCACCTCCACGCCCAGCTATGTCCATACAGTTACACAGGCAACAAAGTGCTTCCCCTTTGTGGCAATCCGTTCCTGTTGCCGTCACGGAACACCAGGCTGGGTATGAAGAGCAGAAAGTTCTCCCAGGCGGAGGATTCACAAGGAAGGGATCCAGGTGCTGCGTGTGGTGAGGCTTCCTGCTGCGCCCTCACCTGGCAGAAGGTGGAAGTGCAGGCGACGGTGCCACTTCTCAGTGGCTGGGATTGGGAAGAGGGCGGAGCCGCTGGTCCAACAGGGCCGGACATACTTTGGGTGGCATTTTTGACCAGAAGGAAAATGACATTGTAGCAATTTTTAAAAATTTTTTAAATTGAATTCTTTATTGGTGCATTTTACACACAGTTCACAATCACTCTCAACATTGGGGAATTTGTAGCGTTATATGACAGAAGTTAATTCTCATTTTTACCCATATCCCTACCCACCCACAATCCTCCACCCCTTCTATACATGCTATTTCTTTTTCTTTCCAAATCATATTTATTCTTTCCCCTCATTACGTCCCACCACCACATTCCCTTTGAATAATTTCCTATTTTACAAAATCTATCATACATTCTAGAACTCATTTACATCTACAGGTTCTCATACCAGAGGAAAGATACGGTATTTACATATCTGTGGTCTATTTATTTCACTTATTAGTGTGTCCTCAAGGTGTATCCATTTGCACATAAATGACTGAAACGTCATTCTTTATGGTAGAGTAATATTCCATTTTATTTTTAAAAACCCATATCTTCTTTATCCAGTCTCCAGTAGATGGGCATTTACTCCACTCTAATACAGCGAAGATCCCAGGATATGGAAATAGGAGTGGTACATCTGCACTTTTTTACGCTCTTAAAATCTTTTCATTTTGGGGCTAGAGGGTTAGCTCAGTGGTTCCAGCGCCTGCCTCGCAAGTGCAAGGTCCTGAGTTCGATCCCCGGTAACCACATACAATGCTGGGCGTGGAGAATCACGCCCACCAGCAATCAATATCACATACCACAGTGCCGGGGCGTGGTGGCTCAGGCCTGTAATCCCAGCACTCAGGAGGCAGAGGCAGGAGGATTGCTGAGTTGGAGGCTTGCCTGGGCTACATAGTGAGCTGAGGGCCAGCCTGAACTACAAAGCGAGACCCTGTCTCAAAAAAATCTTCTCATTTTTAAAAGCTTCTCATTTTTTACTGACTGCCACTCGGCACTATTTGTGACATTTGGTCAAGAATTTAAAAAATTATTCTTGCTAATAGTATTTCCTTTATTCACATCAGTTAACTATAAATTATGGTAATAATTTATCTTCTTTTGAACTGTGCTTGCTGTCAGGCTGTGGTCTCCCATGTGCATGTGAATGCCCAGCATCTCTGGTGTGTGACCGCTTACACACGAACTAGAGTGGTTTCCACAGGGGTCTCTACAGCTGGAGATGCTCAGGCTGCAGAGGTGAGAGGCCTTAACTAGAGACAGCCCTTGGACCCTGCTTCTGAGTCCCATAAGCAGATTTTTCTAGGTATAAGATGTTGGTGGAAATTTGTAGTATAATTCTATTACATTATTTAATATACAAATGAATCTATGCAAAAATTATTTTAATTTTCCCCAATAGGTCATTTTAATTTTCTACTTTAAGCAACATTGTAGATTATTATCTTTTAATTTTTATTTAATAAATAATTGTAAGAAGTTATCTATACTTTTCTCTATACATCATTTTAATTTTCTCCTTAAATAATATCCTTTTTTTTTTTTTTTTGAGACAGGGTCTCACTTTGTAGTTCAAGCTGACCCTGAGCTCACTATGTAGCCCAGGCAAGCTGCGAACTCAGCAATCCTCCTGTCTCTGCCTCCTGAGTGCTGGAATGACAGGCGTGAGCCACCACACCCGGCAAAAATTCTCTTCTTTTTAAGTTTACTTGTCTACAATATTTGTTACAGTAACGGGAAGCTAACACAAGCACCAAATTGTCAGGTGCTATTTGAGAATGTGAAGACTAAGAGATCACAGTCACAACTCTCATAGACACTTATGTTCTACCAAGAAATGTGACTGAATAACACATTCTTTTTTTTTTTTTTTTTTTGCTTTTTGAGACAGGGTCTCGCTTTGTAGTTCAGGCTGGCCCTGAGCTCACTATGGTGCCCAGGCAAGCCGCTGCGAACTCAGCAATCCTCTTGTCTCTGCCTCCCGAGTGCTGGGATTACAGGCGTGAGCCACCACGTCCGGCATTGTGGTATTCGGTGTTGATTGTTGGTGAGCGTGAGTCTCCACGCCCAGCATTATATGTGGTTACCGGGGATCGAACTCAGGACCTTGCGCTTGCGAGGCAGGCACCGGAACCACTGAGCTAACCCTCCGGCCCAATAACACATTCTTATTGAGCAATGTAAAAGTACTACATTAGAAAATTGGGGAGGGAGGGACCAAGCACAGAGGTCAAGGGTAAAGTGCTTACCTAGCATGCTCAAGGTTCTAGGTTTGATCTCCAGCACCACAACTAAGTAAACACGATTTAAACACTAAAGAGACTAAGTGCGCATGACTTCTACACTCCAGGCTCTGCATAAAGAACTTTGATGATAATTTTAAGATCAATCAGGTTAACTACAGTAACGCTGCAGAACAAAAAAGCCCAAATCTGTTTATGTTCTACTTATTATGCACACCCAGCATGGGAGGCAGGCAGGCAGTTTGCTCAAATAGTTACTCAGAGATCTAGATGAGCAGAGGTTGCCTGTCAGCCACACTTTCATGACTGCAGGAATAGGGTAGGGAGAGCTCTGAACCGGAAAGGAAAGGTGGTGGGCAATGGGGGCACCTGCCACTCCCTCTCACAACTCCTTGTACAGATCTAGCTGCAAGGCCTCGGCCAACCTCAAGACCCAGATGTTCCGTCCTTCTTATACCCAGGAACAACAGAGGAACGAATATTGCATGAGGCTGAGGCAGGAGGATGGCCATGAATTGAAGGTCAGGCTGGGCCACACAGAGAGTTCAAGTCCAGCTTGAGCGACATGGTGAGGACAAACGCAGTCCCCCCTGCTCCTGCCCCTCAGCTGCTCCCCTCCCAGGCCCTGCCCAGGTTTCGTTGTGTCCTGAAGTGGTTCAGTGGCCAGAAGGGAAAGAAGACAGGTTAGATGGGTCCCCAGCCCACGCACCACCTTTGGCCTCAGGTGACATGCAGACATTTAGAGCAGAACCGGGAGTAGCTGACACTGGGACTTAAAAGCCAAGGGCTGGCTGGGGCGGCTGGTTCCCTGAACACCGGCCTGTGCTTATTTCCATCCTCCGCCTTTCTGCTCTCCTCGGTAATGACCTTGTCTCCTCCATTAAGGATCCAGTGATTCAGCTGACGCTGGGACTCCGCAGCCATTAAGGCTCCCTGGGGGCACGCAGGCGGCCGCTGAAGTGCATTAGAGGGAGACAGGAGGGTGGCGAAGCCCCTGAGCTCTGCCGCCTGTCTGCGCCCCTCCCAGGTGGGTGGAGGGCGACTCTGCTGCACCAGGAAGGTCACGGCCGCCCGGTTACAAGAGCAGTTTCCTCACCCTGACCCGTTGGCCGATGGGAGATAAACTGCTGAGCTAAGCCCTTCATTATGAGCAAAACAGAGACTGTGGTGATAGGGGATTGTGTGAGAGAACGCACTGCCTGATGGATGGTGCATTTTGTTTTGTTTCGTTTCCTTTGCAGTACTGGGGCATAAGCCCAGGTCCTGCGCAGTGACCACACCCCCAACTCTTTCTACTCTGAGACAGGGTCTCTCCAGCCACGACGTTGGCCCAGTCTGGGCTTGAACTTGGGCTCCTCCTGCCCCAGCCTCCCCAGGTGCCTGAATGACAAACCCATGAGGCCCCACCCAGCTGACATTAAGAGTTGCGAGCTTCTTGCTCTCCTTGTTAAGGCGATGACCTGGGCAGGGTGATGCTGGGGCCCTCCGTGCCGCTCATATTCTGTCCGTTCACTAAGGAAATGTCTGCGGAGCCCTTGTGAGCAGAGTCCTTGCGTAGACGCTGAGGATACAGATAGGAATTCAAAACAGGAACATTCCTGTCCGGTGACGGAGAGAAGTGTGACTCGGCGAGCATGAGGGAGGGAATAAAAAGGCCGTGCAGCTGAGTGGCAGGTGGTCCAGGCCCCAGGATGGCAAAATAAACCAACACAGACCTAAGTAGGAGAGACATAATGTGTCAGAAGGGGCAAGGCCTCGCTGAGAAGCTGACTTGTGCAGACTTGAAGGGGGTGAGGCCATGTCCTCGCTGGGGTCTGGTGCAGAATGTTCTAGGCAAAGGTGGTCGCCGTGCCAATGTCCTGGGGCAGCCATGTGCCCAGCTCAGCTACTGCAGGCAGCACAGCTAGAGAGAAAAGAAAGAGGTGAATGGGTGACGTGTGGCTTCAGAGACAGCAGAGCCAAAGCCCACCGGGCCTTGTGGCATGTGCCGTAGACTGGCTTTTACTAAGAGAGAGATGGCGGCAACGCCGGGTAAGGGGGCGATGCAGAGGTGGCCGGATGGAAGCACTGCAAGCACCATGGGCCGGAGTCGGGATCCTGGAGGAGCAAGTAGAAGGGGAGGTGGCAGCCAGCTAAGGGAGAGCGTGAAGCTGAGAGGCGGCTGTAAGGTCAGGAGTACGAACTTGAAAATGGGTGACAGAGGTTGGGTGGAGGACAGGAAACCGAAGGGGGAGTCAGAGGACTGCCTGTGAGCATGCGCAGATCACGAGGGGTCAAGACACAGCAATACTGTCAGGCTGCCCTGGAGCCAGAACCAGGAGTGGGAACCATCACTGCCCGACCTGGGTTGGGTTTGGCTTGGGTGCTGGAGAGCGAATCCGGGGCGCTCTACCACTGAGCTACACCCCAGCCCTTTTTTTAAAATTGAATTCTTTATTGGTACAATTTATATACATCTCAAAATCACATATAACATTGGGAAATTTGTACCAGTATATGCCACAAGTTAATTCTCATTTTTACCCGTATCCCTACCCACTCCCCCTCCTCCCCGCTTTATACATGCTCTTTTATTTTCTTTCTGTATCATATTTATTCTTTCCCCTCATCACATTCCCACACCAAGTTTCCTATAGAAATATTCCACTCTATAAAAGCTGTCCTACTTTCTAGAACTCATTTGCATCTACAGGTGTTCATGCCAAAGAGAAGATCTGGGAATTGTCTATCTGTGATCTATTGATTTCACTTAT
>PVIC010059194.1:0-10183 GCA_004025085.1 Thryonomys swinderianus | reverse complement strand
AGAGTGGAATATTTCTATAAGAAACTTGGTGTGGGAATGTGATGAGGGGAAGGAATAAATATGATACAGAAAGAAAATAAAAGAACATGTATAAGGGGGGAGGAGGGGGGAGTGGGTAGGGATATGGGTAAAAATGAGAATTAACTTGTGGCATATACTGGTACAAATTTCCCAATGTTATATGTGATTTTGAGATGTATATAATTTGTACCAATAAAGAATTCAATTAAAAAAAAGAAAAGATCCTGAACACCTCAAAAACAGTGAGATGATCTGGGCCGGAGGGTTAGCTCAGTGGTTCCGGCACCTGCCTTGCAAGCGCAGGGACCTGAGTTCGATCCCTGGTAACCACATATAATGCTGGGCGTGGAAACACGCCCACCAACACCGCATACCACAATGCTGGACGTGGTGGCTCACACCTGTAATCCCAGCACTCAGGAGGCAGAGACAGGAGGATTGCTGAGTTCAAGGCTTGCCTGGGCTACATAGTGAGCTCAGGGCCAGCCTGAACTACAAAGTGAGAACCTGCCTCAAAAAGCAAAAAAAAAAAACAAAACAAAACAAAAAAAACAAAAACAAAAAAAACAGTGAGATGAATTTTTCATTAGTATACAGAGGCTTCTGAAAGATAGAACTATTGGGAAAACTGCTTCTGTGAAGCATTATCTATAGTATGATAATAAAAGGTGTTCTCAGTTAGGTAACTCTGATCTCTTGTACTTTTCCTATCTGAGTTTATGTAAAATAAACTTCCTTTAAAACCACCAACAGATAAACAGATTAAGAAAATGTGACATTTACACACAATGGAGTACTATGAAAGATGACCTTGAGTCCTTTGTTAGAAAATGGACACACTTTGAGATCATAAGATTATGTGAAATTAACCGGGCGTGGTGGCTCACGCCTGTAATCCCAGCACTCGGGAGGCAGAGACAGGAGGATTGCTGAATTTGAGGCTTGCCTGGGCTACATAGTGAGCTCAGAGCCAGCCTGAACTACAAAGCAAGACCCTGTCTCAAAAAAACAAAAAAAAAGGATTATGTGAAATAAATCAGATACACAAGCTTAAATATTGCATGGTGTCTTTTATATGAGAAGCCTAAAGTATAAATAAAGACCAAAATAAAAGAGAATAGAAAGTAAGGTGATAGATCTTTCTCAAACAGAGATGGATGGAGAGCAGAGGGAGGGAGGAAAGGGAAAATATTTGAAAAAATTAAGATGTGTTATGTACATGTACCAACATCACACAAGGAATGTAAACATTATAATACTAGAAATATGTCCTAATAAAAAAATAAAGAGAATAAAATTAGATCTCAGACAAGCCAGAAATATTTGTAGCATCTAGATCTAACTGCTGATTTTTCATGTAGTTCTGAGCTATTACAAGCCCTAAAGCAGCAATGGTGAAGCTTTTAGAGCTTTAACGGATAATAAATAGCTCGCTGCCTCACTCCAGCCAGATTCACCCCCACTGTCATGAGGTAAAAGGCTGGGGACTGAAAACGGACTGGTTCTTCCCTCACTTTCTCACCTAAAATTTTTTTAAAAATCAGGTTCCATAAAATTATGTCATACAAGATTGAATTTGAGGCCAAAATATTGAAAGAGAGAAAGGGGTACTTACTCAGTGATAATGTCAAATAAGGAGTTGTATCCTGGGTTCCAAGCTTACATCTCTTTCCAGGGCTGGGACATAGTCACTTAGAATCTAGTCCACAGTCTCCATAAGATTTACTACTGACCATGGGTGACTATGCCTCTGAATTTCTTCTTGGAGAACACTTAATACTCTTTCTCTATGCCTCTGAGACCTTTAAATCTTCATTTTACTTATTTGTCTATTTCTTTGTACTGAGGCTGGAATGTAGGGCCTCATACATGCTAAGCATTCACTGCAAACCTAACCCTGTCTGAATCTGGAATAGTTAGGCTTGAGGGGCTGGGCATGTAACTCAGAGCTAGCAGCACAGGTAGCACAGGGGAGACTGGGAAATCTTCCTCTCCACTCGTTGAATGTGGGCAGCATCCCAGGACCAATCCTCTCTCCAGTGTTCTTAGTAGAAAATAGAATAACACAGGCCCAGGAGATCTCTGAACTCTAGAGAAGAGCACATGTGTCAGACCTCCGGACCTGACCTCCAGTCATATCTTTCCCACTCTAACTTTATTAAAATAAGTACAGACCTCATTTCACACATGTATTATAATCAGAGTGGATTCTGGGACACACATAGTCCCTGAACTCCCCTGAGATGACTCAGTGCTCTGTCAGTTTACCCCAGGGACCCAGTGAGAGGCTGCTTGGCCTCTTAAAGGGTGGTGCACACCCTTTAAATTTCAAAAGCGTGAATTATCTGTATGTTGTGTGTTTTTTCTTTCTTGTTGTCCCAGCACCACGTTTCTGTTTGTGCCACATTTTGTGGCACAGACATGCCCTGGGTACAACTTCCCATGGTCCTAAATAAATGTAGATGCTTCTCTTGTACCATTGGATGTGCACTTTGCAATTTTTTGCTCATTGTATACAAGAGCCCGGACTCTGTCTGCTGGATCTTCCCTCCCCACAGTATCAGTAGAACACTTGCCCAGCATATGGCAGGCCCTGGGTTTGATTCCTAGCACTGAAATAAAATAAAATAATACAAAACCCCAACTTCAGAGAAGTAATTCATCTAAAGGGGTAAAAAGGACATTTTTAGAAGTAAATTGGAAGATGAAAAAATCTTACAAGTTCTTTCCACCAGCATAAATAAAAGGCTGTAGCTTTTTATGAGAGGGTAACTTTAACCACCAAAGCAGAACTTAGATCCAATTAGTGAGCTTTATATTATTATTCCAAACACACAGCTAAAGTTTTAGAACAGAAGCTGTGAATATCTGTTTATGTATTTCTATATGTCTATATAAGAGTTCTTTATATGTAATTAATTCTACCTCTGAATAGTACTTTTAAAAATCAGTGAAGCCAGGAATGGTGGCTCACGCCTGTAATCCCAGCACTTGGGAGGCAGAGGCAGGAGGATTGCTGAGTTCGAGGCTTGCCTGGGCTACACAGTGAACTCAGAGCCAGCCTGAATTACCATGTGAGAGACCCTGTCTTAAAAAAAAAAAAGTCACTGTAATCATTACGTGTCAAAAATATGAACTAAAAAAAAAAAAAGAGAAAAAACAAAAGAACAAAAAGGAGACTAGGACCTAGAAATGGAGGGGGGCAGGAAGCAAGGAGAGCAAAGAAAGGGAAAGAAAAGGACTTAAAATACGGTAAGTACATGTACTCACTTCCTAAGAGGAAAGTAAACATGCAAACTCCAAATGTGTTCTAATAAAATGTAATTAAATGAAAAACAAACCCAAAAAAATGGTAGAGCCCTTATCTAGCATGTACCGGGTACTAGACTTGGACCATAGCATCCCACACAAACACCACCACCAAAGAAATGACAGTTCTTTGGAGTGCTGAGCTGCTCTTGGTTTTGAAAGGGTTTTTTTTTTCCCCTTTATTATTTTAAGTACTAGATCTAGAAAGCAAGGTTTTGTTCTTTGTCAGTACAGTTATTTATGTTTCACATTGTCTTTCCTTAGGATTTTTATTGTTTAAGAAAGTTGAATCCTCACTATTATCTTTCTTTCTCAACTATGTAAGTTCGTCTTTGTGCTTTCCTATTCTTTTGTCACTTTGGTATTGTTTCAAGAGAAGTAGGACCCTATTCAATTGTATTTTAACACTTTTGATATTTTTGACAACCTGCCAAAATCATTCCAAATTGTGTCTTTTTGATCTCCAACTAACTTTGATTTCTGGAATGTTTCTGGAATATCTCAAAATAATTTAAGATATTGTGAAATAGAAAATATTCAAAGGGAAATGGGATGTAGAGATAAGTAACAAGGGGAAAGAAAAAATGTGATGGTAATAAAAGGAAAGGGAAACAAAGCTTATGTATGTAGGAGGTGGAGGGTTGTAGGGTGAGAAGGGGAATGGGAAAAAATAAGAATTACTTTGTGTTGTATACTAATACAAATTTTGAATATTGAGTGTGAACATGATGTGTATATATAACGTATGAATAAAGATTCAAATTAAAAAAGAGAAGTTATACTTACTTGATATGTTAAGCTGTATAGTAAGCATGTAAAATAATAAATGATACTAACCGTTCTTTTAAATTATATTTATAATTTGTATGAGCATTCTCAAAATTGTATAAAATTCTTGGAAATAGGCTATATCATAGCATAGTTACCAGTCATAAGTCTAATTATTATTATAAAATACTGTCATAAAACTAAATTTGTTTCCTGAAAGTTTTAGAAAGCAGTTATGATACAAAATTGCAAGATATTTTTTAAGATTGACAAAGAGATTAATGCTAACTTTAAAAATCATAATTTTCTTCCTATTTCATAATACCTATAATACTTTTGGGGCCTTATTTATACTTTCCATTTCTCACAGTAGAGAGACAATAGTAACTGGGTAGGGCAGGGAAAGCAAAGAAGGGAAAGAAAAAAATTTGATGATAAAAAAGAAAAAAAAACAGAAACAAAGCTTACATATATAGAAAGGTCAGGAGTTGAAGAGAGAGGAAGATAATGGGAAAAAATAAGAATTAGTATGTACAGGCACAAGTTGCCAGTGAGGAATATGATCATAATGTGTTCGTAAAATGTACCAATAAACTCAATTTATTAAAAAATAAAATAATATTGTGCTATTAGGTGGCTTACCACCTTCAAAACTCAATGGATTTGAATGGCTCCTATGAAGAGGGGTTGTGCGGTAGGCACGGGTATGAGTAAAAATAAGAATTAACTAGTGTCACGCACTGGTACAAATTCCCAGTGTTGAGTGTGATCATGATATGTATATAAAATGTTTCAATAAATAATTCAATTAAGCCGGGTATAGTAGCTCACACCTGTAATCCCAGCACTTGGGAGGCAGAGGCAGGAGGATTGCTGTGAGTTCAAGGCTGTCGCAGGTGCTCTCGGACCTGTGAGCCCCACGGTACCTGCTGGTGATGACATCCACAGCTGCCTGACTTTCTGTTCCAGGGACCGAATCAGGAGTGCTGACTGAAAGTGATGCCATGTCCTTTGCTCACACTCTGCCTTGTTGAGAGGGTGACCCAGGGAAAGTATTGTTAAAGCAAAATTAAAACAAAAGCTATTCCTGAAAAAGTGAAACAGACTAGGTCATAGAAACAGCTTTGTTTACACTGTAAATACAGATGAAATTTAACTGGAGTCATTTCTGATTAATGATGGTATTAAACCAAAGCCCAACTCAACCTCAGCTAATTATAAGCAGCCAACAAATGTGACTGTGTGCCTGGGGACATTCCAACAAATTACACTAACATCAGCAGTTTTGTAAATTCAATAAATCAAATAATTTTAAAACTTTTGCTTTTCCTTTCACACCAGTAATAATGGCCTTCTGCCGATTTGTTATCTGAGTACTAAACATGTTTTGGTCTGGTGTTCCCTAATTCACAAACTTTTCTTACACAAAGTCTTTGAAATGTTATTGTACCTCAGTTTACTTTCTGACATCATTATTTAAAGTGGCTTACAGTGGACAATTGATTCACTTTTCTCTATGTGAAAATTGTCGAAGTAATTGCTCGAGTTGGGACAAAACATAATTTTCCCGTTCAAATGCATGGAAATATTTTTTCATGGAATGGCTTCTGAGAGCAGCAGGGTTTACAAAAATGAGTTAAAGTCTTTAAGGGATAGATAAAATGGAATTTTATATAAAAGGTTAATATTTCTGCGTGCGATGTATTAACTCTAAGTGCTAATATCTTTTGTGAAAAGAGAACAGAGAACGCCAGGAGAATTGTGTCCGGCCTTCTGCTTGGGCTACCACACTCCTCGGTGTTCCTCCTACTTCGTTTGTATTCAGCCCTCAATGTTCCGTGCCTTTTCCCGCTTCATTTGCTTCCAAGGGGTGGACTTTCGTCCTGGTTTGTGGAGGAAAGGATGCCCTGATACACACTCGCAGATTCTCACAGTTACTTCCGCTGTAGCTGAGCGGCAACTCAGCCCAAGGGAAAGGGGAGCTCAGGCAGCTTCAGCACGTCCCTGAGCTGACCAATCAGCCCTCTCCTTTATTCAAAGGACGTCGTGACTTTGCAGAGCACATCACGAGCTGATCTCACGCCCAGTCTCCCCGATTTGCACAAATGCAAAATCCAACCGCCAACTTGTTCATTGGGGTGGAAAATAAGCATTTGAAATTTAACAAGAAAAAAAAAAGCTCTTTTTAAAAGCACTAGTGGTGGGTATGGAACCCGGGAGCAAAGCATGCTGAGCATGTGTTCCCCAGTTGAGCTCTGCTCCACCCAAAATTAAACCCTTGATTTCACTTTGCCTGCCTCCGAGTCTTCTCTTAGCTCAGTAGATGGCATCTTCTTTTACTCACCAGGTTCTGAATTCCCCTTGACTCCTGTCTTGCTCTTGTACTCTCTGCTCAACTCGTTCAGACTTCTTGTTAGTTGTATCTTTAAAATTCAGCCCAAATCACTCAGATATTCTCCACCATTTCTTTAATCTTTGCTGTGCAATCATGATTTTTCACTTATGGTTTCCTCTCCGCCTCCAATCTGCCCACCTACAATCAGAATCTCTGCATGAAAATGTAAACCATAAATAGCGTGGAGTGATACAAACCTAGCACTCTGGGAGGCTGAGGCAGGAAGAATGCAAGTTAAAACCCGGAGTAAGCAACTTAGTGATGTAGCATGACCCTGTACCTCTGGCAATTTTTTTGTTTTTGTTTTTGTTTTTTGAGACAGGATCTCTCTTTGTAGTTTAGGCTGGCCCTGAGCTCACTATGTAGCCCAGGCAAGCCTTGAAGTCCATAATCCTCCAGCCTCTGCCTCCAAGTGCTGGGATTACAGGCATGATCCACCACACCCAGTACTGATGACAAATTTTTTTTTGCATTATTCAGTAAACTTTATTGGTACATTATATACACAGCTCACAATCACACAAAACATTGGGGAATTTGTACCAATATGTGACACAGGTCACATAAAAATGTGGGTAAAAATTCTCATTTTTACCCACATCCCTGCCCATCTACCCCCTCCCTACCCCCTATATACATACTCTTTTATTTTTTTCCAAATCATATTTATTCCTTCCCCTCATTGCGTTCCCATACCAAATTCCTTTTGGATATTACAAAAACTATCATACATTCTAGAGCTCCTTTACCTCCATAGGTACTTATGTCAAAGAAAAGATCCAGTATTTGCATATCTGTGTTCTATTTATTTTACTTATTAGTGTGTTCTCCAGGTGTATCCATTTGCACATAAATGAATCAATCTTGTCATTCTTTAGGGCAGAGTAATACTCCATTTAAAAAAAAAACCCACATCTTCTTTATCCAGTCTCCAGTTGATGGACATCTGAGTTGTTTCCAAGATTGAGCTATCATGAACTGAGCTGCTATGAACAAGGGTGTACATCTATCTTTCCAATGTAATTTTTAAAATTCCTTTGGGTATACTCCTAGCAGGGGGATAGCAGGGTCGAATGGGACCTCTAGTCCTAGTTTTCTTAAGAACCTCCACACAGATCTCGACAATGGTTGCACAAGTCTACAATCCCACCAACAGTGGAGAAGGGTTCCTTTCTCCCCACAGCCTCGCCAGCATTTATCATTGGTTGATTTTGTAATAGTGGCCATTCTTTGTGGAGTGAGATGAAATCTCAGTGTTATTTTCATCTGCATCTCTCAAATGACCAGCAATGTTGAACATTTCTTCATATGCTTCTTGGCTGTTTTTGACTTCTACCTCTGAGAAGTGTCTGTTCATTTCAGATGCCCATTTTTGAATTGGGTCTTTAAACTTGGGGAGACTGATTTGTTTAAGTTTCTTGTATATTATAGATAATAGCCCTTTGTCTGATAAACAGCTAGTAAAGACTTTTTCCCATGTTGTTGGTTGTCTTTTAGTGGTGCCAGTGATTTCTTTTGTTGTGCAGAAGCATTTTAGTAGGATGAGATACCATTTGTTGATTTGTTCTGCTAGTTCTTGTGCCTTAGAGGTTTTATTCATGAAGTCTCTGCCTAAGCCAATGTCTCGAAGAGTTTTACCTAGCCTGTTTTCTAGCAGGTTTGTTGTTTCTGTTTTAATGTTTAAGTCTCAAATCCATTGTGAATTTAGTGTTGTGCATGGTGAAAGAGATAGGTCTAGCTTTAGTTTTTGGCAGGTTAAAGCCCAGTTTTTCCAGCACCATTTGTTACAGAGGCTGTCTTTCCTCCATTGGGGATGTTTGGCTCCTTTGTCAAGATAAGGTGGCTTGGTGTATCTGGGGTTGTGCCTGGATCTTCTAATCTATTCCACTGATCCTTGGGTCTATTACTTTGCCAGTACCATACAGTTTTTATCACAGTGGCTTTATAGTAGAGTTTTAAGTTGGGGATTGTAATACCCCCTGCCATGTCATGGTTGCTTAGAATTGTTTTTGCTATCCTAGGTCTCTTGTGGTTCCAGATGAATTTTTGGATTATTTTCTCTAGCTCTGTGAAGTATAGTGTTGGGATTTCAATTGGAATTGCATAGAAACTGTATAGTGTGGAAACTGTATACTTGTGGAAGTATAGCCATTTTGACGATGTTGGTTCTCCCTACCCAGGAACAAGGGATGTCTTTCCACTTTCTGATATCCTTTTCTATCTCATTTTTCAGAGTCCTCTAGTTTTCAGAGTAGATGTCTTTCACCTCCTTTGTTAGATTGATTCCTAGATATTTCATTTTTCTGGGTGCTATTGTGAAAGGGATTGACTTCGCAATTTTTCTTTCAGTGAGTCTGTTTGTGTAGACAGAAGCTGTTGATTTTTGAGCATTGACATTGTATCCAGAAACCCTACTAAATTTGGTAATTAAGTCTAGTAGTCTTTTGGTTGAGTTTTTAGGATCCTCTAGATAGAGTATCATATCATTGGCAAATAATGACAGTTTAACTTCTTCCTTTCCTATCTTTATTCCTTTTATGTCTTTGTCCTGCCTGATTGCTATGGCTAATGTTTCCAGTACTATATTGAACAAAAGTGGTGACAGTGGGCATCCTTGTCTTGTTCCTGATCTTAGTGTAAAACGTTTCAGTTTTTGCCCATTAAGTATGATGCTGGCTGTTGGTTTCTCATAAATAGCTTGCATCAGATTGAGAAAAAGTCCATCTATTCCGATTCTCTGTTGGATTTGTCAAATGCTTTTTCTGCATCTATTGAGATGATCATATGGTTTTTGTCCTTAAGTCTGTTAATATAGTGTATTACATTGATCGATTTACGTATGTTGAACCAGCCTTGCATCCCTGGGATAAATCCAACTTGATTGGATTGTATGTTTTTCTTGATAACTCTCTGTATTCTGTTTGCCAGTATTTTATTGAGGATTTTTGCATCAATGTTCATTAGAGAGATTGGCCTGTAGTTTTCTTTTTTGTTGGGATCTTTCTCAGCCTTTGGAATCAGGTGATGGTTGCTTCAAGGAATGATTTGGGGAGTACTGCTTCCCTTTCGATTTCATTGAAAAGATTGAGGAGTACTGGCATTAACTCTTCTTTAAAAATTTTGTACAATTCAGCAATGAAGCCATCAGGACCAGGGTTTTTCTTTGTTGGTAGGTTTTTTTTATTACATTTTCAATTTCACAGATTGATATTGGGTTATTTAACATTATTATATCCTCTTCGTTCAGCTTTGGAAGTTCATATGTGTCTAGGAGTCTATACATTTCTTCTAGATTTTCCATCTTTTTGGAGTACAATTTTGCAAAGTATGTCTTTATTATCCTTTGGACTTCCTCTGGATCTGCATTAATTTCCCCAGTTTCATTCCTTATAGCATGGATTTGAGCCTTTTCCTTCCTTGGTTTGATAAGGTTGGCTAAGGGTTTGTCGATTTTATTTATCCTTTCAAAGAACCATCTCTTTGATTCATTGATTCTTTGTATTGTTCTCTTTGCCTCCATTGCATTAATTTCTGCTCTGATCCTAATAATTTCCTCCCTAGTATGAGCTCTGGGTTTGTCTTGTTCCTCTTTTTCTAATTGTCTGAGGTTCATCATTAGATTGTTTATTTCAGCATTCTCTATTGTCTGCTCCTCTGAGCTGGTAATCCTGGCATTTTTTTTTTTTTTTT
>PVIC010059193.1:0-10176 GCA_004025085.1 Thryonomys swinderianus | reverse complement strand
AGTCCAAAGGATCATAAACACATATTTTGAAAATCTATATTCCAAGAAGATGGAAAATCTAGAAGAAATGGATAGATTCCTAGACTCATATGAACTTCCAAAGCTGAATGAAGAGGATATAAAAATGTTAAACAATCCGATATCAATCTGGGAAATTGAAAATGTAATAAAAAACCTACCAACAAAGAAAAGCCCTGGTTCTGATGGCTTCACTGCTGAATTCAACAGTTCATTTTTGATCCTGGGTTGAGCCCCAGTGAGGCAAAGATGACTGAGACTGTCAGGGGAGTGCAGAAGGCAGGCACTAAACAGAAAACTTCAACTCAGTTCTAGAAACAAGGACTTGGATTAATTAACAGCTGGCTTTCTAGAGTGACTGACATGTAAACTACTTATTTTTTATATTAGTACAGTTTGCAATACACAGCGATTATATTTATCATATAGAGTTGATACACAGAGTGACTACATTCACTGTGCAGGGTTGGTACATGTACATAGCACATCTTAATTCCTTTTATTCCCCTTCTCTCTCCCCCCTTCTACATTTCTAGATAATTTCCCATTTGCAAAAGACCTATCTCTTTACTTTCTATTATCTACATCATTCTCTTTAAATTATTTATACTTCAGGTTTCTCAAATGATAGAGAAATCATGGAATATTTGTGCTTATGTGTTAACATTATGGTCTTAGCATACTTCGGTTTTCCTATAAATGACTTGAACTTATCTTTCTTTACACAGAATAGTTCTCCATTTTATTTCAACACCAGATTTTTTCCTTATCTATTCATCTGTCAATGGCCATGTAGGCCAATTCCAAGATTTAGGTATTATGAGCTATGCTTCCATAAACACAGCTATGTATGTATCACTGCAATATGACGTCTTTAACACTTTCAGGAGGATATCCAGAAGGGGAATAGGCCCTTCCTCTATGGGGAAACCAATGGGTTGAAATGAATTTCTATTTTCAACTTCTTGAGGAATCTCCTTACTGATTCCTATAGTTTACATTCACACTATCAATACAGAAAGGCTTTTCTTCTTTTTTGAGACAGGGTCTCATTTTGGCATTCAGGCTGGCCCTGAGCTCACTATGTAACCCAGGCAAGCCTTAAATTTAGCAATCCTCCTGTCTCTGCCTCCCAAGTGCTGGGATTACAGGCATGAGCCATCATGCCAAGCACTATGGTATGTGGTATTGATTGCTGGTGGGCATGAGTCACCACACTCAGCACTGTATGTGGTTACCAGGGATTGAACTCAGGACCTTGCACTTGCGAGGCAGGTGCCAGAACCACTGAGCTAAATCTCCAGCCCAGAAATATTCTTCTTCAATGTAGCATTGCCAACATTAGTAGTTATTTGATTGCTTAATGATAGCCATTCTTCCTGGAGTAAAAGGAAATCTGTGTTATTTTAATTTGTGCTTCTCTAATGGCCAGAGATGTTGAATATTTTTGGCATCTATATATTGGTCCTTTGTACTTCTGCTGGGAAGTATCTCTCCATTTTTTTATCGGCTTTTTTATTTTGGAGGTCTAATTTTTGAGTTTCTTGTATCTTCCAGATATCAGTTCTCCATCTGAGGAGTACCCAGCAAAACTTTTTTCATTCTGTAGTGCATCTCTTCACTCTATTCTGTGTCTCCTTTTTTTTTTCCAGAAACTTATTAATTTGATATAGTCTCATTTGTTGGTTTTTATCTTAAACTGAATTTAAATATAAATTTTAGTATATGTGCTGCTGAAGCAAGCACATTAAATATAAATTTAAATGGATGAAGAAGAGCAAATAGTGCAGGTTAGGGCATAAGGTGGAAAGACCGTACATGGTGTTCAGGCAGTTCCAAGCTGAAAGCATTGGGCCTTTCCTGCTGAACCATCTGAGAGGCAAGGAGGAGGCAGAAGACAGGACATCCTCAACAGCCAGGAAGAACCCAGGAGGGAGACCAGCTGGATTCCCTGTGTTAGCCCAAGTGAAACCTTCTCTGAGTTGTGCTACTGGTTTACATAAAATAATTATATCCCCAATTTGCTTACATCTTGTAGTATGATTCAGAACAGGAAAGTCAGGAAAACCAGACAAGAAGACAGAGACCTGAAAAGCAAGTCATCAAGTCAAGATGAAGTAAGTATAGAAGAGGGTCCCTGTTCACTCTTTTTCTCAGTTTCCTTTACAGTAGAGTTCCTTAATTGCATGAACTCAAGAAAAAAGTAAATTATATACTTGTTTTTCACATGTGGATACATTTTAGGGGGCTGTGTATTCATTTGGATTATATATATAGAAAAAAAATGTTCTGAAACTCAACCCAGTCATCTAATCAATCCTTCTAGAGTTAGCACAGATCTGGGGAGAGCTATGAAAAACCTCATCTCATTAGCATTCCCCTCCTGCCAACCCATAACTTCCATCACAATGGTGCTGAGAAGATCCATTAAGGTTGAGCCCAGAAAGTTGCTGACCCTGACACAGAAATTCACCTTCATAAAAGGGCAACTGACATATTAGTATTTGACCTTGGTGGCTGATAAGTCAAGGATACAATCTGGCAATAATTTGGTTCTAGTTCAGTCATCTAGCTACATGCAAAGCACAGGCAAATGGCTCAGCCTCTCATCTACTTCTACATCTCAAAATGAGTTGTCTCCCTAAGCCAGGTCAACAGCACAAGAAGCAGCATTTTCTGCCTCCTTACTTGCTATGAGCCCTTTTTCCCATATAGCTCATGAACTCCTGGCTTACCAAGGTATTGCAGTGCCTTCTCCGTAGTCTCCTCAGAATGAATAGCTGGAGGATGAACACATGCAAAAGTTGGAAATAGGGTACATTCCCTCCACAGGTAAATCAGTAAATAAAGCACGGTATATTCATACCTAGAAAAGCAGGTGTTAATGTTTTTATGACTTAAATCTAGATTAATATACCTAGAAGTACTTCTAGAGTACAGTTATATTTTTTAAACAAAAATAAATTGAACAAAACATATGAGCTCATTTATGTAAAACAAAACAACACACAAAAACAAAAGCATATGCCAGAGATTTAGCTCAGTGGTTCTCAGCGCAAGGTCCCTGGTTTGATCTGTAACCACATGCAACAATACCAGGTGTGGTGACTCACACCCACCAGCAATCAGTACTATACACAATGCCGGGCATGGTGGCTCATGCCTGTAATCCTAGCACCTGGGAGGCAGAGGCAGGAGGATTGCTGAGTTTGAGGTTTGCCTGGGCTACATAGTGAGCTCAGGGCCAGCCTGAACTACAAAGCAGACCCTGTCTCAAAACAAACAAACAAACAAACAAAAAAGCATATATTTAAGTGCATCTGTGTGCAAAAGAAATGCATAAAATAAATCTATAAGAATAGCCACCAAAGGGCCAGAGATTTAGCTCGTGGTTCTGGAGCCTGCCTAGCAAGCGCAAGGTCCCTGGTTTGATCCCCAGTAACCACATACAACAATACCAGGCATGGTGACTCACACCCACCAGTAATCAGTCCCACATACCTCAGTGCAGGGCATGGTGGCTCACAATTGTAATCTCAGCACTTGGGAGACAGAGGCAGGTGGATTGCTAAATTCAAGGCTTGCCTGGGCTACATAGTGAGCTCAGGGCCAGCCTGAATGACAAAGTGAGGCCCTGTCTCAAAAAAAAGAATAGCCACCCCCACTCAAAAAAAAAGAATAGCCACCAAACTAAGTAACAATGGCTGCTCATGAAAATGAATAGAATTAAATGGGGATTGTTGTGGGACTTTTACTCTATCTACTGTTTATATTCTTTACAAATAAGAATTTATCTATTGCTTATTTGGTTAAAAATAAGTAATCTAATAATTTAAAATCTGAAATTACTATATGTTCTTCACTCTGTAAAACTTTACTTTCATGAGTTAATAAACAGCACTAGAAAGGCAGCAGAACTAGTTCCCACTCGGGCAAGGGTTTGTTTATACTGCTTATCTCAAGTTAAAGCCAACAATGCTAACGATTCCAAATAGCAGTGGCCACTCCTTAGCCTTCCCATCCCTTTCCACCCACAGCTTCAACTATCACCTCGATGGATGACTCCCAAATGCCTCTTTCCAGACAGAGCCTCTCCCTTGTACTACTGTCCTGACTTTCCAACTTCCTGTTGGGTACAGCCAACATATCATGCTCAAAGCCAGGCTCCTGTCCTCCTCCTCCTCCCTTCCATTCATCTCTGCTGCTTGTCTTCCCTCTTCCTATTAACTGGCACCTCTTTTTTTCCCCAGGACGCAGAAAGGAAACTTCTCAGAAACCTCTAGCTCTCTTTATCCACATTCCCTCTGCCAAATATTCAGTCTTCATCTTCTGGTGATTTTTCTAAAGGGTTCTATTAAATCCCTTCTGTTGCCACAGACCCCATTCCAGTTCACATCCTTTACACCCATCACCTGGACTAGCAGAATCACCATCAAGTGGTCTTCTTGCCCTAGTCTCTTTGCTCCACCTACTAGATGTTCCACTGAGTGCAAGGTCAAAACTTCAATCCACTGAAGTCACTATGGGCCTCCATTCTATCAACTATTATATGAGCTATCTTCTCAGCTTTGAATAAGATGCAAATTTGGGAAAATGGTTTTATATCTTATCTGAGAGTCTGATAAAAATGTAAAAGTGGGCTGAACCAAATACAAGGATCTGGTTACAGATCTCTTTCCAAGGAAACCCAGAGCTTATCAATTGACTAAGAATTTTTTAAAACTTAATGGTGGATGCTTTTCATTTATACTTATAACAATCACTGGCAGGAAGTACTGTTGCCCCAACTTTAGAGATTTTGAAACTGAAGTCAATAACACCTAGGTAACTTGTGAAAAGCCTCACAGCTATTTCATAGGATTTTTCAAATGAACCTGTCCATCGATTTCAGAGCTAATGGTTTTCCCACCACACAATGGGGATCTTAACACAGACCTTTACCTTCTCAATGATAAAGCATACCCCTGAGTCTGTATCAAAGACTTTTCACATGCTAACTCTGAACCTACTTTTGTAAAAACAGACCACTTGCTCACGCCTGTAATCCCAGCCCTTGGGAGGCAGAGACAGGAGGATTGCTGAGTTCGTGGCGGCTTGCCTAGGCACCATAGTGAGCTCAGGGCCAGCCTGAACTACAAAGCGAGACGCTGTCTCAAAAAGCAAAAAAAAAAAAAAAAACCAGACCACTCTATGTGTTAAACTTAGTAAGTGATTTCACATTTTCCATTTCTTTTAATTCTCATCAAAACCCTATGAGGTAGGTATTAAAATTATACCCATTTTTAGATTCAGAAATTGATGCAGGGATTAAAACTAAATCTATAACTAGAAACTACCAATATTTTTAAATAGCTTAATGAGGTTCACTTTTCCAGTAAGCACCAAAGTTTGATCAAACCCAGGCCTGCCTAACAACATAGATAATTAGGCAGTAAAATGGAATTTCTACTCACACAATCAATCAGTGCACATTACTGAGTATTTTGTCAAAGCCTCAACATTGTGCAAGGTCTGAAAGTAAAGAAATAAACACAAACAAAGTCCCTGATCCTTAGCTTCACACCCTACCAGAACAGACAAATATTAAAATGGAAGGCTGGTGTGTATGGGGAGGACTGGGAAGGAAAAACCTCCAGTGAGGCTCTAGCTGTGGGAAAAGGCTATATTCACTGTAAGGACAACACAGAAGAAATCAGCTTGGAAAAAGATTAAGTTCCTTTTGGGATTCAAGTTTTGAGATGTCAGAAAGGCAGCTGGATATGGAACTCTAAAGCTCAGGAGTAAGAAGTGGGCTGCAGACAAGTTTGGAACTACTAATGTAAAGGTTCAATTCATGGAGTTAACAAACCTCAACATATATGTGGGACAAACAAGAAAAGTAAAGTTTTCCAAGGAGACCCTGCTGGCTAATACTCTCCTGTGGACAACCCTCTAAGGATGCTCTACCTCTTCCCGAGGAGGAAGACTTTTCCAACCTTTCCACCACACCATTACTATATTCTGTGTCAGAAAACTCCCTGTTCTGATGTATACATTTAAAAGCAACCAAGAGACAGAGATTTCTTGATAAAGAACATTCAGATCTTAAGGTATCTGTACCCTGACTCCTTAGATGGACCAAAAATTCTTTGATAGGGCCGGAGGGTTAGCTCAGTGGTTCCGGCACCTGCCTCGCAAGCGTAAGGACCTGAGTTCGATCCCCAGTTACCACATATAATGCTGGGCGTGGTGGCTCACGCCTGTAATCCCAGCACTCGGGAGGCAGAGACGGGAGGATTGCTGAGTTCGCGGCGGCTTGCCTGGGCACCATAGTGCGCTCAGGGCCAGCCTGAACTACAAAGCAAGACCCTGTCTCCAAAAAGCAAAAAAAAAAAAAAAAAAAAAATTCTTTGATAGAAAATCTTGAGTATAGAATTAGGAATACAACAAAGGTCTTCATTACAGAGCCAACCGAAGTACCTAATTCTAAAAAGAGTAACAAGCAATAATAAATCAATAGTTGAGCATTTATGTGAACCAGTTAATCTAGATATCTAACTTCCTTACTACATCAGCATCCTGTGCCCTCATGTTTTTGCAAATATTCCCCTGATCCTTTGCACCACATAAAGTGGTCATGAGGTGAGCATTCCCTGCCTCTCCAAGTACATTCTAGTCTTTCTCCTTGGAATGTGCTGCCTTAGTCCCAGAAGTCTTTATGTCCAAAATTCTTCAAATTGAAAAGAAATTTCCTCAGAAAGGAAAAATGAGAATGGAAAGGTTTTCCTAAGAAAACACCAAGCAGCTGCAATAGAAGCTTCTTTCTCATGACTCATGTTACAATTTCAATCAAGCCACTTCAGCAAAATACTGTCAAAACTTACAACCTATAAGTGATGGTTCTTAGGTTTCAAACTGCTCTTCCACAAATATATAAATATGAGAAAGGGAGATCATTAGCAATATCTTGTTTTACAAACTATAGAAATGATAGGCCCTCACCTGCATTATCACCAGACTGGAGGGTGCAGTAGCTATGGGGACCTTTCTCACAAATCTCCATCAGCTTGCATACTGCCTGACACATAGAAGTGACCCCAAATAACAGCTGTATGGGTGAATATCAGGAGATAAAGAATGAAGGTGGATGTTTTGGACATATAAGCACTGCTACATGTAAACAGAACATTTGCCATTTAATTTTTTAAATTTGGAACTAAATTATCTTTTCGGTATGTCTCTTTGTTTTGTTTTGTTTTCTGGTACTGGGGACTGAACTTGGGACCTTATGCTTGCAAGGCAGGCATGGGTACCACAGAGCTAAATACCTGGCCACTGTCCATGAGTCCTTTTGTTTGTTGAGTGTTGGAGATCAAACCCAGGGACTCAAACATGCTAGGCAAGTGCTCTGCCTCCAAACTACATGTCAGTCCTGTTTAAAAAATTTATTTTGATTCAGGTCTGGCTAAATTTCCCAGGCTGGCCTAGAATTTGCAATCCTTCTACCTAGGCCTGCTGCATAGCAGGTATTACAAGCATCTACTACCACACCAACAGAACACTGTTATTGTTACTAAACATTTCACCTAAACCAAAACATAACACTAACTACTTAATAAAACTTAACTTTAACAGACTACTAGATTCTAAAGTAATGCTGTAGTTCCAGCTTTGTCTTTAAAGCTTACTCCTCTGCTTTTTAACAATTTTTCATTCCAGATAAAGAGGCCTACACTCTGTCCCTCAAAGATGGTTCCTAACTGTCAGTTCTGCATCAGCCTGTCTTAAAGCAGAAAGAAATACATGTTCCCATTGAAAAAAGAAAAAGGTATTACACTGTCATCTCACAAGAAGGAAAAATCAGAGGCTACCCTTGACTAATACCAAAACCTCTTCCAAGAACATAGGCTTGAGTTAACTAATCCGTGGCAGGCACTTGAGTCTCCTGATTGTCTCCTGCAAAAATCCTGTCACACTTAGAAAACAACTAGGGGTCTCCTAGAATTAATCTGTGCACATGTAGGAGCACCAGGCTAATTTTGATTATGGCCTGGGACAACTATGGCTAAAATAGAGCTGTTTTTGTTTGTTTGTTTGTTTTTTGAGACAGGGTCTGACTTGTAGTTCAGGTTGGCACTGAGCTCCCTTTGTACCCCAGGCTACCCTGGAACTTATGGCAATCCTCCTGGCTCTGCCTCCTGAGTTCTGGGTTACAGGAGTGAGCTACCATGCCCAGAATTGTGGTATGTGGTACCAAGGATTGAACTCTGCACTTGTGAGGCATACTCGGGAAACACTGAGCTAAATCCCCAGCCCAGGGCCATTTTTATTTAAGTTCAAACCAAAATTTAAAGAGGTTCTGGATTAATATTTCTATCTGCAAGACATGATTAATTAACAAATTGTCACAGAGAGATTGCAAACATAGTTTTACACAGCAGTAGGTGAAATGTGAAAAACAGTAATCAACTCAAAAGATGACCTTTCTGATATTTGATAAAATTAAATTCCTTTCACTTTTCAAAATCCAGGAATACAAAACCACCTCCTCTAAGTGAACTAAGCTATTTTAAACCAAAAGTCAGCAAAAAGTCACTAGTAAATATAAGAAGTGTTTCTATTAAAATCAGGAATAAAACAGAGACATATCTAGTACCTTTTGCCTTGGTTATTACTTGCTTTGAAATGTCTGATTTAAATGAGAAATAATTGTTATTTGTGGATCATGTAATTCTCTAACTACAAGAATCAGGAGATTCTCCTAGAAAATTAAGTAAAAAATGTAAAACATTTCAAAAATAACTAAAACACAGGACTAACATGAAGAATTCTATGAAATGACTGAAAGATATAAAGCATTTGAATAAATCAAGAAATACAGCATGGAAAGACTAAATGCTGGAAATACATTAATTTTTCATGAATTAATATGTGTATTATAATCTCACCAAAATTTCAATAGATTTTTAAGATTTTCACAAAATGTCTCAAAATTTAATTTCCAGGCTGGGGATTTAGCTCAGTCATTCTGGCATCTGCCTTGCAAGTGCAAGGTCCCAAGTTTGATCCCTGGTACCATACACCACAGTGCTGGGCATGGTGGTTCATGCCTGTAATTCCAGTACTTGGGAGGCAGAAGCAGGAGGATGGCTGAGTTCAAGGTTTGTTTGGGATACATAATGAACTCAGGGCCAGCCTGAACTGCAAACTGAGACTCTGTCTCAGAAAAAAAAAATTTAATTTCCAAGAATAAGCAAGGAGGTAAGTAAACTCCAAATAATTTAATGAAAGGAAATTTGTCCTATGAGATATTAATGTTTTAAGGATAACCTACTCAAGAATTAATAGATATCTATATTCTCATACAGGAAACAATCCAAGAGAAAGAAATAACAATCATAAATATTTATGTACCAAACTCTAATGCACCTAACTATATAAAACAAACATTAATGGACATGAAAAGCCAAATAACCACTAATACAATAGTAGTAGGGGAATTCAATACTCCACTGACAATTTATAAATCAACAGGACAAAGAATCAATAGGGATATACTTGAGCTAAACCAAACTTTTGAACAAATGGACTTAATAGATGCCTACAGAGTATTCCACCCTACAAAGTCAGAATATACGTTCTTCTCAGCTGGTCATGGATCATTCTCCAAAATAAACCACAGCCTAGGTTTAAGTAAATGCAAAGGAATTGAAATTATCCCCTGCACACTACCAGACCAGAGTGCTTTGAAACTGGAGCTCAATAGCAAAAGAAATTCCAAGATCCACACAAACACATTGAAATTGAACAACACTCTGTTCATCAACCAATGGACCACAGAAGAAATTAAGCAGTTTCTACAATTAAATGATAACCCCAGTGCAACATACAGAAATTTATAGGACACAATGAAGCAGTTCTATAAGAGAAATTCATAGCAGTGAATGCCTACACTTGGAAAATAGAGCAAATTCAAATAAACAATCTAATGATGAACCTCAAACTATTAGAAAAAGAGAAATAAGACACAGCCACGCCAGCATTTATCGTTGGTTGACTTTGTGATCGCAGCCATTCTTTGTGGAGTGAGGTGGAATCTCAATGTTGTTTTCATTTGCATCTCTCGAATGACCACAGATGTTGAGCATTTCTTCATATGTTTCTTGGCTGCTTTGATTT